>VYXB01007300.1:633232-722595 GCA_013397135.1 Pachyramphus minor | reverse complement strand
TAAAAAATGTTGGGTTTTTTTTTTTTTGTGCATTTTTTTTTTGGTTATTTGTGATGAACCAAAAAAACTTTTTTTTTTTTTTTTTTTTTTTTTTTTTTGCTGTGAATGCCACAGATGTTTTTCCTTTTTTTTTTCTTTAAGAGGAAACAAATCATATAAACTAAATACAGCATTCCCTTTCAGCATAAAACAATCAGTGTCCTTGGTTGAATTTACCAGGACTTATGTCCTTTTGCTAGTGAACACTGGGATTAATGCCTCTGGCATTAGATGGGTCTTGCCAGTAGCAAGAATAAAAGTGCCATCATGCTGTTGTAGATTTACATGTTTCTTTTAAAACCTGAAATTTGCTGAGCTGTGCAGGGAAGTAGTATGGGAAAGTGCATTATTAGATTGCCATTGTGTTACAAATACTCTAATAAAATTTTGAGGCATCCAGGTTAAAGCGCTCGCAGAGCTTGTTGTGGCCCAGTGGATTTTAGGCATGTGGAATGAAGCCTGAGCCTGGCTGTGTGCTGGCCCTACCTGAAGCCCTGCTTGTTCCCAGGGTGACTGCAACGTGTGGTGTAATCCCCATTCCGCCAAATCCTTGAAACTGGTGATTGACTGTCTGTGGAGCAGTTCCATTCATGTCACAGCGTACAATTTACGCAGTTAAAGTGAGCCATATGGCGTGTCCCCCCAGGATGGTGGTGTGCTGATCATGAAGGATGAATTGGATGCTCAGTGCAGAACGCTGACGAAAAAATGAAGAATACAAAATCTTCAGGCTTTGGCATCTCTCATGTACTTTCCCCTTTTCACTGAACATCCTGGACAGGAACATTATTTACTTATTCTCAGAAATGTTGCATGTTGTACATTTTGGCTATTTCAATCTGATCTCTTTCAGAGAGTTTCTGACAAAAGTTATTCCCACTTCAACTTTTTCCCATCTGCCTTTTTGCTGTTGATTGTATGAAGCACACACTTTTTGACAAGTTTTGCTTGCTGAAGTATAGATGTATGCTTTGTAGTTACTTGGTGTTGCCCTCTTTCTTAAGTGAAGAATCTCCTTTTCTGAAATAATTAGTAATGGTTAACTTCTCCTCTTCTGCACCATGTAGGGTTAGTTACAACTGTTGTAGAGTGTTACTGCTTCACCACTGCTTGACTCTGCCAGATAAATCCCCACACAGATAAGCCCAGCAGCAGCCAGGTGTTGTGCATAAATCCACTTCTTCCACTGATTAGTCTTCCATTTAAGACCCTGATTTTTCAACCAATTAGACACCTGCTTAACCTTACAGTTACAGCACTGAAACAGGTAGGCTACTCTGTGCATGAAGTTAAGCAAGTTTGTAGCTGTTCACAGGATTAAAGCTTACAAAGAGATGCTGTAAAAAAACCCCCATAACAACCCAATCCACTTTTGCTTTGCTCCAGTTCTCAGGAATTATGGTAGGTAGCTGCTGTTAGTTTGGTTATTTAGGTAAACTGTAATCACATGGTCTGCTGGAACTTGCTTAAGACTGGACTTCCTATTTAAGACACAGGAATAGTATTTCTCCTTTTGGCTGATGTTTCCACGGAGGTTTGAGGCCTCTTTTTCTACTTGAAACTGCACAGTGGTGATGTTGAGGCTGTCAGAGCAGTAATACAGAATTGCCACTGCTCAGAAATCAGATGATGAAAGGATAATTTTAGTAATATTTGTGTAAAAACATCACCCAGAAGCCAGGTAGGTTTTGCATTTATGCTTCCATTCTGAAGAAGGTCTGGGGGGATTATTACTGCAGCAAAATTTTGTTTCTTGGTTCTAACTCTTTGATATTTATATCTCATATACTTTGTGAAATGGAAACTCCTAGGAATGACCAAAGAATTAATAGTATTAGGGTATTAGATGATGGGTACAGTGTCAAGCTGATGTGAGTGGAATTTTAAAAAATATACATATAGTTTTAATATATTCAAATGATTTAAACATTAGGAGAAAGACTGGGTATTCTGCAGCAAGACTTATATATGCAAATTTTTTCTAAAAGTCAAAGATCCTGGAATTGTCTATTTCTTTGAGAATTTATTTTTCTTCTATACTTATCCCTTGAAATGAAAATAGGAAGGTTTGTGTTGTTTTTTTTCCAGAGAAGAGAATCTTTAAAGTACAGAAATTAATGACTCATAAAGAAGAGTCAAGTACTTCTACCTATTTTGCTGTGGTGTGTTCACTGGTGGTTCTCATCTGAAACAGAAATTATTCCTAGGAATAATCAGAATGCCAATAAGAAGGAAATGAAGGGAAAACTAAGATGTGAAAAAAAAAGTTGGATATGTTACAGAAGGAAAGTTCTGTGACACACTGCTGTGTGCTGTGAAAGAACAAAAAGAAATGTTCTTCTTTTCCCCATCTCTCTTCATAGGATTTCTCTTAAATCCGTGAGGTTCCAAGTATCGGAGCCAAACATTTACCAGTTGCTATACTGTACATCTCTGTTTCACCTTCTAATAGTTTTCCTTGCATTGTGTATAAACCTCTTTAAACAGGCTTTTGGCTCCTGCTGGCCTGTGTTATTCTAAATAGACAATGCAGCTGCTCTCTCATTATGTCCATTTGATTCCTCTGGACTTGTCATTTCTTCTCTGTGCCAAGGTTTTACTCATGCTGTTGGTCTAAGCCACTACACAGAGCTAAAATCCTTATGCCATCCTTATGTTGGATAATGATAAAGTTGCTTGTGACTGAGTATATCACATCCTTATTCTGAGTGTTTTTGGGTTTTTTTTCTGAAGATGAGCTATATGTGTTAAGGATTTCAAATTGTAATTTCAGGTTTCATTGCCATAAATACAGTAATTTTTGTGGCAATAGACATTGACTGTTACAGAACTTTCCTTATATTTCTCTTTCTCCTTCTTTGAATTAATTGCCTGTGTACCTCTTCTCCATGCCTACTGTGTATGTTTGCATTCCAGCGAATGTTCCTAGTCTCAGGTATAAAAGCCAGCTGGCAATTTTTAAAATGATGGCCCCAGTGACTTACTGAAGGGTAGCAGTGTCCTGACTAAGAGCATAGCTGTGTGAAATGTGGTAAGAAGAGAATGTAGGCCAAACCCAGCGCAATAAATGCATCTTTCTGTTGAGTTTGGGAGAAGCCCAAAGCTACCAGTGGAGCCACACTCACCACATGGTATGTCTTGGCCTTCTTGACATCTGCAGTAAAGTGATTCCTGGTGGCTACTGAAAATGAGATTGAATTGCAATCATTCCTGTTGATGTTAATGGGAATCTGACATGCCAACTTTCAAGCATATAAAAATATTTTTTCATGTAAATAGCACATGTGGTAATAGAATGAACTGCTGGGAATGCCTCTGGTATCTAAGCTCTGGGTGGGTGTTTGCAGTTCATAAAAGTAGGAACAATTTGCTCTAAGTTCTACTGCAAGACTCCCATGTAGCATTGGCTTTACTACTACTGCTAGAGCTTGGATCTTGTAGATGACTTAGTATCCAGTCATTGTTTACAGCACTGCTTAATGTAGATGAATAATTACACTGTTGTAGTATGCTGCTATAGTTTGATTTTTATTTTTTTTTCAATGCTCACCCTTGTTAAATAAGTATATTTACATTTTCTTTGGCACTGTAATAGAGCCTAGCCAAGGACTTCACAGGGGCGTAGGTATTATCAACTGACATAACACAAATAAAAGAACTTGATTATTTGCTGTGATCCTTTGTGGGTCCAGGATCACACCTCCTTTTTGTCTCCCAGTTGGCCCAAGAGGTTGCACCAGCTGCTGGTCCTGGACATGCACCAGGGAGTCACCTGCTGGGGACCTTGCATCTATGTTACATCTGGGGTGCTCTGTTTTTTGTCCTGGAGCAAAGCTACAGGGGGAATCTACAAGTTCATGAATGTTGTGCTCAGGACTTTAAATGTTGACCCAAGACGAGTTTTCACCAAAATTGTGCCCTTCATCACATAATATTGCCGGTGTAAATGCACTTAGTGAATTAAAATATTATCAGAGAGAATGTCCCCATAACTTCACAATGTATCTGTGAAACATAGGCCAGCAAATGATGAGAGAATTAGACTACAGAGTACAAGGAAAAATAAGGAATCGTAAGTCAGAGAGCAGGAATAGATTTCTTCTGAAATCAGGTCATGTATTTGTTCTCAAAGCCTGATGTTCTCACTGCCCAAGATATCTGAAGAGTTACTCCAAAACTGCTGAGACTCTGTGGCTGGCATTGTGTCTTACAGGTATGTAACTGCAGTGTAATAGGAACCTACAAATGCTGATGTCACCTCACTGGCGAACATGAGCTGCCTCTGTCCAAAATCTGTATCTGAAACCCAGAAAGTCCCAAAACATCCTGAGGTTTCAGGTTCCAGGCTCCACATAAAGCAGCTCCCGGTTCGAGTTAGGATTTGTGGGGCTTCGTGGCTCCCTGATGAGGAGATAACTTGGTTTCTGAGATTGCAGCTTCACAGAGGGTTGAACACTGGTTCTGGTATTTTGGTAGGAAAGATGTGGATAAAAAAAGGCAAGGATGAGTGGCAATGTAGACTGTGATCAGCATTTCTAGAGAATGAAGTAAGAGCAAGGATGATGGTAATTTTTAAGCCAGGAAAGACTGTAATAAACCTGCATGGCAAGGAACTGCAACCAGGGGCAGCAGAACTCTTAAAGAAGAGTTAGGTGACCAGCTGAGAGGAGGGACTAGGAAATCAGCATGATCTTGGCAGGCGAGAAGGTAGCAAATTATCTTCTTGAATTTTGATTGACTTCCTCTTGGAAGGAAATGTTGAAGTTGGGCTCAAGAAGAGAACTGTAAGCTTGCAGAAATTAACCAAAGGCAGGAAATAGTTAACTGCAAAGGGATAGTCTATTATATTGAATAGCTATGTTAGGACACTGTCAGAACTAAAGGAATAAAAACAATGCAGTGGAATAGCCTGTTTGGTCTTGAGATTCATGATGCAGGTGTTACAAAGTGTGAAAGCAGAGAAACATATTTGGGTCTGCAACAGCATATATTTCAGTGAGGGATGAAACCAAGTTGTAGAACTGTAGGGGGTAAGTGTGGTGTTAACAGATGTTAGAAATCTTTTGTTTTACTGTTGCTGGTTTTCTGGGGTGGAGATACTTGCATCAAAGAAAGGATCAATTTTTTCACAGCTGGTTAAAAAAAAATTTGGTAAATGCTAATGCTCTAACTCACTGATGTAGTGTGCACCATTAAAGCAAAGGGTGGTCACTGATGGAGTTACTTCATAGAGTAATAAAAGCATTATTTATATGTTGTGTGTTTTGTTGTCTGATTTTGGGTTTTGTGCTAGGGTGGAGGTTGGGTAGGTTGGGATGTATCAATATGTGAGCTTATCTCTCCCTTGTCATGTAAAGTTTTTTCTAAGAAAGATATTTTTAGCAATACTTGGATAAATATTATTAGAGTCTGGATTAATCTCCTTAACATCTTCACTTGGCAGGGTGTAGCTGTGATAGTCTTAAGGATGGTAGGAAAGACAAGGCTTTCAGTCATGGGTGCCTCTTATGAGATTATCACAGGAAAAGAAGTCAGGCTTTTGGCACATAAGCCCTATTGTCCGTTCTTTCAGTTCCTTTAATCTCTTCTTTTCTTTTATGATGGCAGCATGGACCACATATTTTTGAGTCAGATCCAAGTTAGTTGAAACAGAACCTGGTTTGTTTAACAGTAACTGGATCAAACCTCAATATGAGGTATGTAATAAATAAGTCTGGTGTGTTTTGCTGCAATCTTCTGCTGATATATCTATGTAAATATAACAAGTGAATTAATGAGAATTATTGTTAGATCTAAAATACAATCCATAGTTCCAGTCAGGCATGGATTTATTGATGGCACTGAGAGGATCTAATCATGGCATGGCCCTTTTCCCTCCCATTCCCCCCAGTCAATATTTCAGATGCAGGATAAAATCACAGCCCTACAGCTGGGTTTCTCTTTCCCACATGAACCAGTATGAATTTCTCTCTGCCTGCAGAAAACTTGACCCTTTGTTTGTTTGTTTGTTTGTTTTTTACAATGCTATTACAATTATTCCATCAGTGAGGTCTGTATAGGATATTTGAAAACTCCTTTCCCATATGGTGATGCTCTCAGTCAACCAGTGAAACAATTTGGATTAAGACTGCATTGAAGGCCTTAATTTATTTCTTTGACTGTGTAATATGCAGTGCAAGTAAACACATATTTTTGAGACTGCATCTGCTCCTTCTTAGAGAAAGCTGCTCAACATTGTGCTGATTTCTTAAGAACAAGGAACAGACATGAATTGCTTCAATAAATACAGCTCAAACATCCTTCCAGCTTTCATCTGTGGAAAATCATAGAGCACTAGAAAATTGGTGAAGGTTGTGACTAAGATTACAAGGAGACAGGCCATTTGATCTTTAGTTGTGTCCAAGAGAAGAGAACATGGTCTTGAGCTACTTGATATTTATAATAATTCATATTGGTTTAATAGCCTGAAAATCACATGCTTTGCTTCAATTTTAAATGAGTTGGCCAGTGTAGTAGTTGGGTTAGAGAGATATATCTTCAGTGGGCAAAATGGGGCTACACCAGCACAGTCTGCTGCAAACCCAGCCTGCCTGCTTGTGTCTCAGCTCTTACAAGCAGGTCCTCCTGAGGTAAGGAGGAGGTGGAACATGGCTTCTCAGTGGAATAGTGGGATGAAGATCTAGACATCCATGGATAATCGTGTTTGTAATCTGTGAGCTAAATTGAATTTTAAAGTTGCTTAAATATCCTGTATTTTAGGACCATGCCTTAATTTTTAGTCATCTTCTGCCAGTAGGCATGTACTTTTTTGAATGAGACCATAATTGATTTGTGGATACTCAGAGGTTACAAGGATAATAGGCTAACAGCCAGCCCAAGCCCTCAAACACACTCATGTTTGGTTTTGCATGTCAAAGTACGAGTGTTTCAAGCTGAATCCTTCAAGAGGTTGTGTTTCCACATCCCCCAGCCCATGACCCACACCCAGCACTGGGGCACTGGGGAAAATTTGGTTCTTGATTGAACATAAATCTGGTCTGTATAATTCTGTCCTGCCTGGGTAATCCATTTAAATAAGAATGACAAAAGGAGTTTTGCAGAAAAACTGGAGAAAGGTATCAGAGTACCACAGAGTTGCAAAATTGTATAGTTGAGTGAAATACCAACCTCTGTAATGATGGAAATGTGTATATACTTGAAGTATATTCATACTCCAGCTTCCTTTCTTATAGGTAGGTTTCTTATTGACTAACATATTTAATTGCTTTTTGAATACCATTCTGGATGGTGTTTCTTCATATTGCTTCAAAAGTTTGAGTCTCATCAGTGACCTGTGATTGCTGTTCTACAAGAACTCTTCTGTTGCTGCCAGTGAAAGTTGCCACGTGCATTTGCAGTAGTCAACCTCTGGCTCCTTTGTATCTTTTCAGGGAAAAAATCCTTCATAATCCCTCAGCATTCATAAAAAATGATGATTTTGTCAGACTGTATTAGAAATCACAGCTTTTGTTCAGACTAGCTATATGGGATAAAACCCTTTCCAAAGGATAAGAGTTTCAGTTAGTGAAATGTGACAGTTAAATAAGATTAGGGATTTTCTCTTTGGCTGCAAGTATTTGCCTGAGTATTTCTATCATAATAAGTAATAAAATATTTTCTATTAAGAAATTGGATGATTTACGCATTGGTATTTTAGATAACTGTCTGTTTTTACATTCTTATATATTCTTTTTGACCAGTAATCATAATAATTATCAATATGAGGACAGTTCATATGGCTCTGTATTAGCCAGGTCTTTAATAGTGCTATAATGTCATACCAGCTTAACTTTCAACAAAATCAATGGATTTGTATATCAGCTGTAGCTGATATACAACAATGTCGTAGAGGTTGATAATTAAGAGCGGTGCCACTGACTAACCCAGTAAAAGTAGCATTTTCATTTTTTTTTGTGTTGTACCGGGATGGCGGCCAGTTGGCCTCTGAAGATAGTTTCCATAGCTACTGTCCTACAGAGAAAGAAAATGCTGCCACAGCATTTTTCCTTTGGACCTTTATAGTTTTTATGCAAGCTGTCAAGACAATTAATTTTCATCAGATGTATTGGTTATTAGCTGTTGAAAGCAGGGGGCATGGGTGGGTACATATGAGGAAAAAGAGCATTAAACTAAGTAAAACATCAAGAGATTTCTTTATGTACACAATATGAATGCATTTCAGATTTACAAAATCCCATTACTGAAGCGTCTGATATGCTAGAATGCAATCTATGCTCAAAATGACAAGGTCCTGAGATTGCTCAACTTTATTTCTGAAAATAAGCTAGGCTGGCACTGACTTTAGCTTTCACTTCTTGTGAATGTCTTGATCTAGGTTTTTAATTCCTTAAAAAAAAAAAAAATCCTTACCTGCCAGGAAAGCTCTCAAACTTTAACTAGTTTAAAAGAAAGACAATTTTTTTGTCTCTTGTGTATAGAAGAGCGTAAAAAGGGCAGTAAATGCTACAGCATTACTTTGTGTAACAAACAGCATTGAATATGGGATTATTTCTTGCAGTTAGCCTGGGTAATGTCTTAATTTCACTCTGCAGTGTGGTTCAAGGCATGGTGTTTCAAAGTTGGAGCTGGTTCTTGGAGTCATTAACATGTGGTTCTATTACTAGCTCAAACTGCACATTTCCTGTGGATTGTTGAGGCAGAAATAAGTATTTGAGTACTCGGATTGTAATATTTGAGCAAATTGTGAAAATTTATGACACCTTTTCTCATTTTGTATAAAATAAAGGAGGGGGCTCTGTCAGCTCTCTGTAGTTGTGGATCCAGCTGATGTTACTGTGCTCTAACCTCTTCAGAGGTTGTAATGTTGGCTCTCACTCCCCAGGTTTGTCCTCTTCTGTGATGTCCAGGGACAATACTCAGATATTCCTGAATGGCTTTGACCATCATCATTGACTTCAGAGTCAAATCAAGTTTGCTTAGGAGAACCATCACCAAAACACATGTATTAGAATTTGTGAGAGCTTATTGGCTTTGGCAATGTAAAAATACCAATGAAAAGCAGAGTGCTTTGGGGAAGTGCAGAAAGAGAGGATGTGGAGGGAATTAAGATAATCATAGAGAGGATGGGTGTTGTGGGTTTTAGTTAAATAGGTGAAAGCATGCCTCTGCCCTTCAATGTGACTGGTTGGTGGTTGCGCAGGGGGCTCCTGGGAAAATCCTCTGACCATTGAGGAAAGAGCAGATTTTTAACCTAAATGAAAAAGTCCAGCCAGAGTATAGTGGTTGGAGGTCTCTGCCGAAGAAGAGACAAATAGACTAAAAACTCTGGAGAGTCAGAGGGACATTTTGCCTTGTGGCAGTGACAGAATTTTATTCCCCTTCCTCTCCAGTCAAACTCTCCCTGTGTGGTTTCTGGCTGGCCAGCTGGGCCCCAGCAGAGGCAGTGTGCTACGTCTGAGGCTGTGGGCACTCTGGCTGCAGGGATCGCAGGCTGTCAGGAGGCAGAGGAGCAGCGGGGAGCTAATTAAAAACCCATCTGGGGGATTGAGGCCGGGACTGCGGGAATGTCCCGCAGGTCCTACCAAGCCACTGGGGCTTCCAGCAGGTGCCCGAGTCATCCTGCTGGTCCAGGGAGCGGGGCTGAGCCCTGCTGCCTCTGGGCTGCCAAAGGCTGGCGAGTCCCAGCCTGAAGTAATTTCTAAACCCGGCTGATCTCCAGCTCTAGCGATCCCGCTCCGGCATTGTCCTGCTCTTAAAAATCTGGGCTGGTTATTTGTCTGGGGTAGTTCAGCTGATTAAATACATGTCACTGGAAATGGGCTGACTGAAACCAGCCATCTGGCTGCCTGTTTAAAGTGTTAAATTACTGCTTGGTATGATGGACATAGTTTTCTAGGGTTTTAAAATCATTTTCTTCATTAATACTTCTGATGCTGTCAGGTACTTTTGTGCATTTACTTAGGAACATTCTTCTCATAAAAGAAAAGTTGATTGGTATTGTTGCAGGGAATGTTCCAAAAGATATTGCTGTTTTTAAAGAAAATACATCTTTGGGAAACCTTCTAGATCATGGTCTGTGTATAGGGGAAAATGAAAATTATTCTATACCTATCCAGAAAGTAAATTGTTTTCTCTGTCTGTCACTTGCAATTCTGAGAAATTGGAAGCTCGGGATTTTTAAACAAAGTTGTGGTTTTTATAGGTGCATACAGAAGCACTGTCTATAAATAGCTACTGTTTTTTATGATGTTTTCACAGGACAGTGCTGGGGGAAAGCACCTGTTGATAGACCTCATGCACCTTGAGAGTTTATTTTTTCCTATGTCTGAGATTATGAGAAAAGCAGAAGTAGGCTAACTAAAATAATGTTGAATTTAGCAAGTAGCTGTATTATCATCTAACACACCGGGATGTTGCGTTGATGCCAAGTGAGACCTTTGTAGGCAGAGGTCTGTGGAAGTGCTCCTGCAAGGCTTTACCTTTGTGGGCAGAGCCAGCAGAACAGCAAAGAAAAACCTGTGTGTCTTGGTCATGCTTCCTCATTGACGGTGTTTAATGAAGGGATGAAATTAGATGATAACAGCTTTCATTGTCAGCTATGAAAACTGTTTTTGTTGGATGTGCAGTAATAAGCAGGTACTAGTTTTATAGGAAGAAATAATATGCAGTCTAAAAACATATGGGTTTTTTCTGCTTCGCTAAAAAAATCCTTAACATGTCTTCTAGTTAACTTCCAAATGGCAGATGAAACTAATTAAGACACTATCTTGTTAAGAAAAATATGTCAACATGGAAGCATCTTAGCATATCAGAATCTGCTGGTTCTTGCAGCCTGATGAAAAAGGAGAAGCTATTGTGTCCTGCTTTGGGGACTTTTGGGAAGGAAAGTGAACACAGACATCTCTTAGATATCAATCCCCTGAGTTCAGAGCAGCTCTAAACACCTGTGTAGCCAGTCTTTATGCACTCTTGTTAAAACATTGTTAAGAGCCACAGTTGCTATTTGGCTAATGAACCCTGGACATTGATATTTTTTCTGTTGGCTTTCTCTTAAGAAAATTGCAGATTATTGTTGTTGGATGTTAAAGTAATTGCTTGTTGCAGCCCCATCCCAGTGCTTTGAAATTAAGGTAAATCTGTACCTTAGGTGTAATCAGAAAAAATTCAAGACACCTTCTGTCAAATATTTTGATCTCATATATACTAAAGGCATGGCCGTGTAATGAGATTTACCTACAAAGTTTATCACTAATTTTATATATGGCTGGTTTAATTCCTATTTTATTGACCTGGATACTTGAAGTGTGGTTCTAGTTTTATGATCTCTAATATCAAAGTAACTTAAAATCAAGATTAGGCTCGCTTGGAAAATGCCCTTTATTGGATTTATTTTCTTGTTATAGCTTTTGACTGGGGAATTAAATTTTGAAATAATCAATACTTTGATTTGGAACAGACCCTTTCCTGATTCTGTAAATGAGGTAATACTTGTTGTGATGCAACACGAGCACTGTATGATTTTAATTTTGCTTCCTACCAAGGGTGATGTAGCTGATTGTGGTGATAACTATAAGTCATTTCAGAGCACAGTTCATTACCTAGATACAATCCTGGAATCCTTCTGCTGTGGAAAAATGGCAAGGAGCTTTATTCAAATATCAAATTGCTTTCAAAACATGCTAATTTTTGTGAAAACTGGGGAAATGTAGATATGCCTAAGTGCCTGGTTGGCATTTGAACTGCTGAAAATCATTCCATTTTAATACCTCAGTTAATATTTTAAGGATTTCCTAATAGGCATTTAATAATTTTGGAAATGCCTGAACACTAACACATCTTAGTCGTTATTCACCCGTATCTTTTAAATTACTTACTTTGTTTGCTGAATTTGAACTTCCATTGCAGTTGTTGCTATATGAGCTTTCAGACACTGGCCTCATTCACAGAGCAGATCAGGCTGATGTCTCTGGGGAAAAATAATTTAAAATTCCCCAAGAGGTTTGGGGTTTTTTTTTAAGGTGTTTGCTTCCCTGGTTCAGATTTTGAACAGAAACATTTTTTTATTATTGTGTTTATTTGTGAAATGATGGCAGTACCATTTTCACAATAGTCACATCACAAATAATTGGAAAAGTTTTAAGTAACAGTTCTGGCCCAACTTTGTTGAGCTGTACTATCTGAAAGGATAGACAGTACCCAAGCTTCACCTGATAACGTTTTGTCATTTAATATTCAGAGAGCAGGTTTTAAAGATGTACTGAAGCAAGTTCAGGGCACCACACGGTGTGGTTTTTAACCAATAAAACCACTTGAGCATCACAAGTGGATCTTGTGCCTGTTGCTATTCAGTTTTCTCTGTTTCATTCCTAGGGAGCCGCTGCAGTTTTGATTTGACTATATGTGAATTTAAACAGCTTCATAAATATAAAAATATGGCCATTACTCCACTGATATGTCTGGATTTCATTTTCAGTGTTGTTAAGTGTTACATTGGTGTATTATGTGGTAAAACTGTCACTGATAACTTAGTTTCTCCATCTCTACTTGAACATGTTGGGAAGCGTTTTGCATATATTACCACATGCTGCTTCCATTATTTAAAGTGACAGCTATAATTTCTATATTGGCATAAGCCTGTGTGCAGTGGCAGCCTCTGTGTGTGCAGTGCAAACACTGCTCTTTGAGCAGTGCTCCCTGTCTGGGCTAAGGTCCCTGTAGATCCGTGTCCTTTCAGAAGCAAAGCTTTTCTTCTCCTCTTCTAAGTCTATTGAGACAGAGAAGCTTGAGTTTGAGGTTTCAGTTAATCATCTAATTTGTCAAAACACATAATCAGCCAGAGGCCACTGCCTTTGACTTTATCTAGTCTTCTTTTATAGACAGGATGGTAGAAGAAACAATTATATCATTAGCATGGAACTGATTTTATTGCTGTAAGGCTGCATGAATATGAATTTGTATGTTGGGTTACTGAAGGATACCTCAAAGTGATTTTCAACATGCTGCTTGTTTTCTTCCTGGCATGGTGAGACGTGGTGTAGAGAACATTATTTTGTTTAAGGCATACTTAAACACGTTCCCTAGCCTGGGGGAGGACTGGGGGAAGTAATTCAGTTTATAACTTATTCCAAGGAAATTTTTTACAGCATCCCTTTAAATAAAAATAATAATAAAAAAATCCCTGTTATTAGCTTTTGTCTGTTTTTTACTTCACAAAATTAGTAGGTTATGGAAGTCCACAGAGATTTTTAGGAAAGTGTGAATTACCTTCTCTCTCCAAATCTTTTCATTCAATAAACAGGATCACATTCGTGAAACTGAAAACTATGTGGCAATTATTACCTGTTGGTACATTTAAAATATGTTTTATATAGACATTTGAGAAGTGCTCTCAGAAAATAATTATTTCACTTATTTAATCTGTCACTTCCTGAGAGTCCTATTGGAAGGCACCTCCAGGGGCTGTATCTGCCCAAAACATGTGCCGTAGGTGATGTGTTTGTGCCAGTAGCTCTCTGCAGGTGACTCAAGAACCAATTGCTGCCCATCATTAAATGACCGGTTGCTCTTAAAGTACAATTAATGAGGATAATTTTACAAAGTATCATCTTGGCAGAATTGATCTCAAAAACCCTTTATGAAACTGCTTTTCACTTTCAGATTACAAAAAATGGATGAATACCTGAAATTATTTTCATAATTGGTTTATTCTTTTTGTTTCACTGCTACAGTGCACATTCAAATGATTGAATAGATGCACTAATGCTTTTAATCATAGAAACCATGAATATAGACATGTAAAACTGAATAGATGATTTCACAGCAAATATGGAAGCTATGTGGTTTATATGTTGATGCTTTCCTTTGTATGGACAGCATCACTCTCCCTCCCTCTCTCTCTCTGTCTCTCTCTCTCTCTCTGTATATGATAGACTGGTTTGGCCTATACTTGGTCTTATTCTGATGAGTTCCTGAGTACTAAGTACTCTGTGTTACTGCTCTGTAATCCCAGTGCCCAATTCTTAGTCTATAGGTGTGCAGGTAACACTCATGGAAATTGGAGCTGTTGTTCTGCTGTACCCAAAGGTGTAATCTCCCTGTTCAGTTTGTTTGATTTTTCCATAAAATGATGTGAGAAGAAATTCTCTGATCTCTCAGGTGAGTTGATAGAGGAGAGCATTGATGGGTTGCAACAGAAAACGCTGCTCCAGGGGCTTGATCTGAGTTTCAGCTGCTCTGGCCTTACAATGGAGACAGTTCCCAGTAGAAATGTGTCCACCTGATTGAGCACTATTTCTGGGTCTTACTAGAATAGTATTCTTATTCTTGAGGGTGCAAAACAAAATTGCAAGAAACAACAAAAAGAAAACAATATAAGCAGTGAAGAAAAAGACTCTTTCTGAGCAACTTTGATTCTCTTCTGTATTTTCGTTGTGAGTGGAAGGTCATTGCACGTTTGTCAGTGATTTGTACCAGAAGAAGTAAGTATTGAACAACTGTGTAAAGAAAAAAATCAAGAGAGAGTACTACAATGAACAAAGCACAATAACATCACTTTGATCTTCTTTCTTAGCCACGTGATTTTTTCAAGGTATTTCAGTGTTAGTTAAAAGAGGACATGAGTGACACCTGGAAGTTAGAGTTTGCAATAAATATAGCTCAGAGAGAGAAAAGAAATAGTAAGCACAGCCTATTAAGAAAAGTTGAAGTCCTCATGCTGTGGGCTTTCTGGATGGATAGGAACATATCACACTGTGTAACACGCTCCCCAAAAAAAGAGATTGCAAAGAATACTAAGAATTATTGTGATGATCTGGGAATAAAGGAGTGGAAAATAGAGGTAAGAGGTCAGCCAGTAATGAAGCAAGATCACACATCTTTTTTGAATTTTAGGAGAAAAGTGAAAGGTTTTGCAGAGGGCTGGGAGAAAAACCTTTCTAAACATTCTCGCAAACAAATGAGAACTAGATGTGTCTCTTGGGGAGAACAGAAGGAAAGGTAGTTATGAAGAAAGCAGGGAGTTGTAGGAATTTGGTTGAACTTGATGTCCAAATCCTCTTGGGCTTAGTATCCAAAACAATGTATTTGGATTTTGTGCTTTATACTGCATGTTTGCAGGTCCAGTTGCCTGTAGCCCTCATCACTCTTCTGGAAATTCTTGGAGTTTCTAAAGTAATTTATTAACAGGGTGTGGAATCAGCACTTTCCATGAATGTTACCTGTGGAATTTAACAGTAACTAGAATTAGGATTAAGCAAAGACCTTCTGATGTTGGTAGAGGATTTGTGTGGAAGCAATAGGTGCTGTGAGAAGTAATAGCAGTCTGCTGCCATTTCTTGCTGTTAGTTTATGTCTGAGTAATTTTGGTTATGAAAAAATGTTTCCATGGTTTTCAGCTTTACGTGAAACAAGGGTTCTGACTTCATTTTCCTAGAGGACAACCATATAAATTTCAGCTAACACCCTCTCAGACAGCCTCGGGGAATAAGACTGAAGGAGTGAGAATTCTTTCGTGCTTTGATGCATTAGTTGGGAAAGTTACACTCCTGTTAAGTGTGATGCATTTTATGTTAATAAACAAAGATCATTAACTGAAGACTGAAGTGTTGCCAATCCTGAATCTTTCATGAGCAATAAATTCTCATTAAAAACCCCTTAGGGAAATGCATGTCCTTTCAAAAGAATTTCCACAGTACATCATCTCCTTATGACAAATCTCAAGAGAAAAAATACATCTGAGCAACCAGTGATTGGGGGAATTTGTTAGCTCAACTTCCAAGTCCTTTGCAAAAAGAAAACCTTGTTTGCTTGTTTATTCCTTTGTTTTTCATTTTTCAAGGTTGTCTTAAGTCCAGGCTCAGTGAAAACAATAATTCACTTTTGCTAGAAATGGTTCACAGGGTGTGGGATTCACAGCTGGTTCTGTTTGGTTTACAAACCAGAGAATTCATCATATATCAGGAGATACCTTCTGGAGTCCAAATATTTACTTAGGAAAATGTAGTGGGTTTCTGTGGGTGGGTTTTGGTAGCAGAGGTGGGGCGCGCTACAGGAGTGGCTTCTGTTAGAAGCTGCTGGAAGCTTCCCCTGTCCTGTGGAGCCAATGCCAGCTGGCTCCAGGATGGACTTCCTGCCGCTGGCCGAGGCCAAGCCAATCAGGAGTAATAGTAATGCCTCTGTGATAACATATTTAAGAACAGAGGATTGTTGCACAGAAAGGATTCCAGCCAGGGAAGAGTGGAATGAGAACATGGGAACAACAAGGTAGACACCAAGATCAGTGCAAAAGGAGGGGCAGGAGGTGCTCCAGGTGCCAGAGATGAGGTCCCTGTGGCTGGTGGTGCAGACCATGGGGGAGCAGCTGTGCCCCTGCAGCCCATGGAGGGACATCAGGGTGCAGAGACCCACTTGCAGCCCATGGAGGGACATGCTGGAGCAGGTGGATATCTGAGGGGGCTGTGACCCTGTGGGAGGCCCAAGATGGAGCAGGGTCCTGCTGGAGACCTGCAGTCCATGGAGAGGGAAGCCCATGCTGGAGCAGGTTTTCCCTGGGTAAGACTTGTGGCCCCTGTGGGGGACCCACATTGGTACAGCTCATCTGTGAAGGACTGCACCCCATGGAGAAGTGACCCATGGGACAGCAGTTTGGGAAGAACTGCTGCCCGAGGGATGGACTCACACCAGAGAGGTCCATCAAGGACTGTCTCCTGTGGGAAGGATCCCACAGGAGCAGGGGAAGGACTCCTCTCCCTGAGCAGTGGCAGAAACAACAACTGACCGTAAACCCCATTCGCCATCCTCCTGCACCACTGGGAGAGAGGAGAGAGAACATGGAAGGAAGGAGGGGTGGAGGGAAAGTGTTTTTAAGATTATTTTATTTCTCACTCTTTTGATCTTATCTTGTTAGTAATAAATTTAAGTAATATCCCCACTTTGAGTCTGTTTTGCCTGAGAAGGTAATCAATAAGTGACCTCTCCCAGCTGTTATCTCAACTCATGAATCCTTAGCTGTTTTTGTTTTTTTTTCTATCCTCTGTCCAGGTGCAGAGGGAGAGTGAGAGAGTGGCTATAGTGGGTACCTGGCATCTGGCCAGGGTCAACCCACTACAGAAAAAAATCCCCAAAATGTAACACAAGTAAACAATGCAATAAAAATGGTATAAACCTGTATCTGTATGTAAGGTTTGATACTGCAAAGCATCCAGAAACCCCAACCAGAAACACAAGAACTGAGACTCCATCTAGTCCAGAGAGCAGCTTGACCCAGAGTAAAAATGAACAGGAAACAGCAAGTGAGAATTTATACACTCACAAGCTGGAAGACATTGCTAAGGGCAGTTGAACTGAAGAGAAACAGCTATGCTTCCTCCAATAATGATTCATGACCTAGAACCGTTGGCTGGTTTGAAATCCAGAGTATAGGAGAACTGCTGAATGACATACTGAGGGCAGGCAAGGTGTGCCCAGTACTCTTACACATAGTGGTTCCTATCTAGTCCTTTCTTTCTCTTCTTTCTTGAATGTGCATTTAAAAATATAACCTTTTGATTTCTGTGTAGGCAGATCATCTCTGCTGTTGCTTTCAGTGTCACTGAGTCACAGAAATAAAGATCTGACTTGTTTGGAAGCAGCATCTCCTTTAGCAACATCTTCCATGTGTTGGGTGACTGGTGTGTTGCCAGGCCCTTGTCAGCTCTGCTGAACAGCCCAGTGTCACTGGCTTTGGTGCTTCCAGCAAGGAGAGCAGGTGTATTTGGGGATTAGGAACAAAAAAAGCATCCTGTGGGCATGTGAAATGAAGAGTGGCAGTTGTGTGTATTGGAAATAAGAGGGCTTAAAAGGTGGTGACTTAAACTGTTGTCTGTTCTTCATGGGCAAAACTTTCATGTAGCAATAACCCTGTGCCTCTTTGTTTACCCATTTTGAACTCAGCTGCACTGTCAAGCTGAACTGGGAGGTGTCTTATCATCCCATTTAAAGTGGAGCTCCTGGGTCATATACTACCATGGGAGGATCAGCTGAATTAGCAGTGTACCAGAGGGAAAGGTGGTAGTGTGAAATTTGCTTCCCACACTGACCTGTACTCGAAAAGGTCGTAAGAATGATGCAGTTGTTGTGAGGATAGTGTTGGAAAGAAGATAAACACTACAGTAAGTGTTTTAATTAGAGAAGTGCATACTTTAGGCCTTGTATTGTGAAAGGATTCTCAGAAAGAAATTTGGTACCATTTTTGAGCACTTAAGGGCTTCGATTAAACATGCTTTCATTAGCATAAGATACTCTATAAAAGTTGCACCTGAAAAAAAGAGCAGGCAGTAATTCTTACACTAAAAGGTGGGGATCTGTGTACAACAGCTGCCTATATTATAATTTAAAGTTTCTTTTGATAAATTAATATTCTAAACTGCCTTTTATTAGTCCTTTTCTTCTTTTTCTTTTTTTTCCTCTTTGAACACTGAGGTTTTACATGATGCTAAGTCTTTGAGAACTTGGCAGCTTGCCTAATTGTATAAATTCCCACTGTATGCTTCTTGGATTGCAGTTTATTGGCAGAAATAATACAACATTAAATACAAATATCACTGCTAATGTAACATTAAAATTGATAAATCAGTCGCTTTCTTCAAGAAATTCCAAACTACTCTACTGCATTTTGAATTTGTCAAAGTGTTTTTGCTCAGTGTTTTATGGTGTGGTCTTCAGAACAGGTACAATAAGGTTTACGGTTAATGTACCACTTCTAATAATAACAAATTTTGTGGGGTGGATCCAGTGCTCATTTATTTACAGTAGTGGATTTTAGTAGTTTACTTGGGATATATTGAATCAAAAGGTTTAAACATGGAGCAAATCTGTACAGGATTTGGCCCTGCTAAAACCTTAATTTTGCTTTCCTATAAATACAAGGTTTACATAATGCATGGACTGTTGAACTTACAATGTGAAAACTTGTACTTTAGATGTATTTTGGAGTTCAATACTCTAGTGCTGTTTACTCGGTTTTTCTTAGCACTTAGATTTTGGTGTTTCATACTTGAGGTTGCATGGTGTAACTCCCTTGGCTGCTGCAGATCACTGGTTTGTGTTTGAGCTGTTTTTTAAAATAAATCTGTAAGTATCTCCCACTACTGCCTGCAGACTTTAAAGATGATTAGGAAAAGCAGATGGGGGGGGAGGTTTCCTCCATTTTTGTCTCTCATAAAAAAATTGAGCTATTTTCTCCCACCCATTTTCTTCTACCTGGAATCTCAGCCCAAAAGAAAGACTTCAGGGGAATATATCTGAAAAAAAATTGCAGCTGAGCGCATTATCTCATGAATAATGGTCATAAGTGAGATGATACAGGAGATCTGTGAAATGATTGTTTGGTATAATTCATAATTATCTAAATGATTTGGCGTTGTATCATACAGACATTAATCTTTTCTCCTGCAACCAAATGTGTGCAACATGGGGAACAAATCACTTTTTTTTGCCTTTTTTTTTCTTAGTCAAGAAACTGAGTTGATTCTGATGGTTGATACCATCTCCATGTCTTGCTTGGTGGCTCTGTTTATTGTCATTCTAATTATTTAGCAGTTACTAATGAAAGTTATTTAAAGGTCTCTATTTATAAAGCTTTTTGCTCTTCACTCGCTGGGTTCTTTAGATCACCAGGGTTAAAAACCATCTTGAAGCTCAAGAGAAAAAAACTCCAACATTTTAAACTTTAGGTCCATACCACTCTAACTCTGTCTGTTGGCCTGAATGTATACAGAATTTGAGAGGTGAGCAGTGTAATAATAATGAAAGCACTAATAATGGAAGAAGGCACTCCAACATTAATAGATAGATATACTTGAAATGTTGTCTGAAATACCAGTGAATCATTAAAGTGAGAGCCTTGCACTCGTAATTTTAGTGCTGAAAACAATAAATGTCAATGAAGTAATAAAGATTGCCAGTGTGAAAGAGGATGCTCCCGTTGAAATGCATTGCCATCCATCCCCATGCACGTGCTCAGGAGAGGAGAATTACCCTGTTCAGGTGCCCAGCTGACCTGGACTGCTGAGCCCATGCTGGGAGAGTAATTTGTCACGAAAACAACTCAGTGATAATCTGCCATGGACTCCTCATAACCTTTCCTTTCTAATTCCTTTGCCATGGCTATGCCTCTCTTTTTTAGCCAAAGACAATGTTTTTGCTTTTATAATGAAGGCTCTACCCTCGTGACGTTCCTCTCTTTGCCTCCTCCTTTCTGAACTGTTATCCTGTGATTTTTTTTCCATGGTATTACTTTTGTATTTGGCGTCTTGTTTGGATGCCTCTGCAAAGTAACTAGTTGGTCAACTTTGAACTTCTTTGTCAGATTAATACACATTAAAATGCACTGGAAATTAGCGAGAAGCCCATGGGGATCGATGATACCTATTTTAGATCATAGTTATGATTTTAATTTTTTTTTGCTGTTAGTGTCACTTAAAGAAAATACAGTTTAAATAAGTTACTACCTGTTTTGCTTCTGTGGGTTTGGCAGAATCATGGCTTGTAGAAGATGTAAATTATATTTTCTGTATGCTTATCTTTTATTACAAATAAATTAGCAGTAAACAGGAGCCTGTGCCTTGCTGGTGGCTCATCCTATTTATTCTGCTTTGGCCTGACAGCAGTGGTACTTCTGTTATTGTAACTCCAGTCTTTGCAATTACTGTAAAAACAATTAAATAAAGCTCATACTTTGCTCAGCTTTAAATTCACAAATTTTTTTTTTTTGAAAGATGACTCTTCTATTGCCAGATCTAGTTAAACCATTACAACTCTAAAAGCCCAGTTTCCCAGTGCACGCAAGGCTGACATTTATAAAGCACCAAATGCCTTTGCTGTACGTGGCTGTCGGTCAGAAGGGTGGTTGCGGCATCGCTGCCCACTGCAATCGCAATAGGAGCTGAAAGAGGCGCATTAGTTCACTGCAGCAATTCCACCCTCAGCTCTTCCCTTGTCAGATCTCATAGACTCGATGAGGTCAAGCCTGGTCAACATTCGGATGGGAAACCCTCCCTGGAAAACCAAGAGTTGAAGGAGGCCGGGCTTGTGTCTCTCTGCACAAACTAGCGCCCTGCCCCTAGGTCAGTTGTTAGCACCACGCTATGTTTAATTCATGTTTAATGGGGTTTAGTGTTTTTTTTTTTCTGGTTCATTTGAAATACAATGCTGTGTCTACAAGGGGAAAAAAGTTAAGGAGAAATAATTTTGGTAGGTGATAAACAAGGGGTGGTTACAAGGCACAGTGGTTTGAGAGGCCTTGCAAATTCAGGTTCTGAGTCTCTGTCATTTTTCTGTTTGCTTTTTCCCTGTGAGAACAAAGTATTTATTCCCTTCTGAATCTCACAGCAATAGCATAGAGTGGAAACTTGGTTGGAATTTCTCTTCTCCAGAATAGCAGAGAAGGACTTGCTGGCATGTAACTTGCTCACTCTGCTTGGCCACAGTCACCAGTAATAACACAAATATTCAATGTATTTTGAAAGCTTGCCTTTGTCAGTGGGCCACACAGTGATTTTCTGGCTTTGCAAATAGAGAAAGTTATAAAATAACAAGAAAAGCTGTTCTTCACTTTATGGTGCAGAACTGGCCACTTCTAAATGAAGTCAGTTCAGAGTGAAAGTTTCCAAGATAGGATGAAACATGTAGAAAACACTTTCCTGTTCTTGGAAAAAAAAAGGTGACTAGATAAACAGATGAGTAACTTGGGATCTGTCATACCTGTTAAATTTTGTCCACATTCATTCCTTCTGTAGAGGACTAATAATTTACTTAGGAAAGAGAAAATAAGAAAAGTTTGAAATCTTCAACTGTCAGTGCTGAAAATACAAGACCTGTCAATTCATGCTGGCAGGTTGTGGGGCTGCTGTGTGTGATCAAGACAGGAAAGGGCAATGTCAGGCTGGGATAGAGCCCTTCTCTTCCCAGTGTGTTGTGAGGCTTAAGGTTTGCTGAAACATTAATTTCAGTTTTAGATGATGTTTCTAAGACATTTTCCATTCTTTTGTGTCTTGTCTATGTTATTTGTTAATGATAAAATTACTTTTCTTCATTAAAATGATAAAATTATTAGTTACCACTGAAAGTATATCCTGATTCTGTATGGCTGAGGTCTTGACAAATGGATAAAATTTAGCATATTTTAACTTTATGCAGAAGCTATTTTAAGTAATACCTTTCTGTGTTATATGGGGAAGCAAAGCCCTGTATCTAAGACCTTCTGAACCTGAAGTTTGAAAATAAAAATGAAAATCAAAGTTTGGGAATCTGAAGTTCCCTGCTAGAGCTTTTGGGTTTGTTGTATCAATGTAAAGTAGCAATACAAAGGAGAACAACTCAGAAAAATGCAGTCTTTCATGTATTTCATGTAGTTTTTATTGTGGTGTTTGATCTGATGATATCTGTTACTGTATCAGGAATAGTATCAGCATTTGTTCAGAATTAGGGGATAGGTAGGGGCTTGTGATGAGAAAGGAGAGAGAGGAGAAAATTTACTTTAAGGAGAGTTGTGAATTTGCAGAATTATTTAGCACATTTATGTTTTTCTTGGACTAAATGGGCTTTCCTCAAACTGTTGTTTTTTAGAACAAGCTACTGCAATCTCTACTAGCGATACTGAGACTTGAAATGTATCTTTCTTCCATCCACACAGTGACTACTTGTGTGCTTGGTTCCATCTGGAAAGGATATAATTGAATTCTTGTTTGGCTCCTTTAATTACTTCTTTGCAAAGTCCTTGGCTGGGAATTTTGCCACTTACAATACAAATATTCAAACTTAAGTGCATAAACTGTGCTTTCAAAGACCATTTTTGTAAACCTTTTATCATTTGGAGGTTTTTCAAAAGCAAATATTGTAACTTCTCAATGAACATGTTTTAATTTTTTAAATCCTTGGAGAAGATTTAGTTTCCTTCCAGGTTGGCTGCTGTTGCTAATTAACTTTGTTAATTAATCAAGCTATAGGGATGAAACATGCTTGATTAAAAATAAACAAAACTATATAGCAACAAAATAATGCTACTGTCTTTCCTATTTAAAAGCAAAGATTAAAAGAACAGGATTAACTTTGAAGCTGCATGTCAAATGTTCTTTGCATTTGAAATATCTGAAAGGCTAAAGCAGCTAAAAGCTTATTATTATAGTAAAATGCTTATTCAATTGTAACACCATGTTAAAAATTGGGGCTAAGAGTAGTCACTGAAATTGTTGCCTTAATAAGAACTGACTGAGATGGTGGATAGTGACCAAAGGGTTTATTTTGTCTGCTTAGATATGGAGCATGACAAGTTCTCTCTTGCCACGTATCTTATATGATACGTGCAAATTGGTGTTAAATGCTGTTGGCTTGTAACAGGATTCTGACCACATTTCTTGCCCATTACACCAGTGTATGTTTATATAAAGGTAGTGGGAAATGTCTCAGTGTGGGCGATGGGCCAAGGGCATCACAAATGAAGCTCCCTGGAGTAGTCTCGGGGATGACTGTGGTCCACAGGCACGCTGAGCCTCTGCTGTGCATCCTGCCCAGATGAAGGCAACCATCTGCGTGGGTCTGGCTGTGACAGCACAGCTCCTTCACCTGGGCACTGCATTGTGGGAGGGATGAAGCAGGAGCTCAGAGTTTGCTTGTTTCAAAGGTGACTTATTTGTAGACGCTGTTGGAACAGATTGCTCCTGTGTCCACTATGCCAGATTTTTTTTTCTCCTACATGATAGTCAGGTTTCTTTTCATTTTCTGCTGTTGAAAAGTGGTTTTGTTCCTAATATCAGCAATGTTATAAACATAGTATGAGAATGCCAGTCTTTGCTCTTTCTCACTGGGAAAATTGCTAAGGAGGCCTTCTCTGAACCTCAGCTGGGATCCTCACGCAGAGAGGGAAGCCTGGCATCGTTAGGAGGAGCCCTCTGTGTGAGTGGAGGTTGAGTGGAGTTTACTGTGATAAAATTCCAGAAATGTGAAACTGATTCCATATTGGACGTAATACAGAGAGAGGGAAGTAGGAGTATTCCTGATATAGGAGGCATAACTAAATAAATCTCTCCAGACCAGTGGCAGGAAGTGTATGGAGGAGTGGTGAGAGGGGGGGTTTTGCTTGTTTATTCTCTCCTCACCCCTCACATATTTTCTCATAAAATATCTTCAGGCATTTGGTTTGCAATTAAAAGGTCAAAACCTCCTCAAAGGGAATATTTGCTTTTTCCGCTAGAACATATTAGGGCACTGAAGCAGTGCAAAAATGCAAGGGGCTATTTCCAGCAGATGAACTAAATCCTTAAAATAGGATTAACCAGTTTTGTAATTTGCCTGTGATAGTATCTGAGCAAGGAAGAGGGAGAGTGGTACATGTCTTTTAGAAGCTGTTTTTAGGATACCTGTGTTAAGCTATCAATGCTGTACTAATGCCACTTCTCAATTTTCCATAATTTTTCACATGTGCAAAGGAAGATCTTGATATCACGCTGGAGAACACAAATGCAACTTCTACAGGGCTGTGGCTGTATCATCTTCAACTTTTGCCAATATTAAGTGGCTTCAACATCATACCTGTTTGCAAATCCCAAAATTAGCAATACCTGGGGTAACATGATAACCAGGCTTTGCCAGCTGCATGGGGGTTTTTGTGAGGGTTTAGCAAGCACGAGGGGGCAGGTGACCATTAGGGAGACTTAAATACCGCACTGCTGAAATGGAGAGAGGGGACTGGTTCAGTGACCCAGGCATAGGTTGAGCTGTGGCTGAGTGACAAGAGTGCTGTCATTCAACAGTAATTAGGCAGGTATGTGCAGACCTTCCTTGGCAGGAATTGTTCCTGAGAAATGGCTTGAAGAGTACTTTTTTCTTTTTTTTTTTCGCAAGTTTGGGAATAAGATATTGTAGAGCAGTTAGTTTTTCATGCTGAATGAGAGTGACCCAGTCAATGACAGGAGCAGTTACAGAGTCGTCCTTCTGCTATGGCTTGGCACCTTTGTAGGTTTTTGTGGGACTGAGTTTCCAGCCCCTGCTCTTCTTTCCTGCAAGAACTGGGAGACGTGGCTGTGTGATTTCAAGACTTGGTACTTCACTGCAGTGCTCAGCAGGAAGGTTTTCTCTCCTGACTCACCCAAGCCCAATAGCAGGGCCAGTGGGCTCATGGCTGGAGGCCTTTGTCAGCGGCACCAGGCAGGTCCTGCCAGCCCTTGAACTGACACTCTTTGACCCAGGGTCATGTCACCAGGCTGGAGCCACTGGCACTCTTGCATTGGCTCTGAGCAGTCACTGAGGCAAAAATTTTATACATCCCAGGTAAGTGCCAGGATGCTGCACTGGGATGTTTCAGGTTTTTCCTTCCAGTAAGTCCCAGTAGAATGAGAAAATTTAAAATTTTATAATAGATCCTTTTTTATATTATGGTAGGTTGCTTAAGTCCCATTTGTTCTCTAAAGTATCTTGTGCTTTTCTGAGATTCCAGAGCAAATTCCTGTCTTCCCATAACTCTCCTGCAGTTGTCAGTTCCTACACTACCTTCCACTGAGTAGCAGTTCACATACTTGGTATGTTCTATCTTTCCCCAGTCCATACACTGTGAAAATATCTTTCCTTTTCTATGTATGCTAAACCCTACTTTTCATTCCTTTCTTACAACTTTTCAGTGTACTTGAAAGTGTATTGTGATTGTCAAATCCTTAACTAAGCGAATTAATTGTTAGTTGAATTGAGCCAAACATTTGGGTAAGGATCTTGTATGTAAAAAGGGCTAATTAAAAAAAAAAAAAATGAATTATTCAGTAGTTGCAAAATGCAGCACAATATGTTTAGGTATAGAATAGATTGTTTTAATTTCAATTTTATTCATGTATTTATTGATGATCCAACAGCCTTCTGGCTTGTGTAATATGATGCAGAATAAAGCTGATGTGCAAGGCTATAGGGAAATAAATAACACAATCTGATTTGCACAGTCTGTTTCCATATCACCAGCATGATGAGCTACTTTGTTGTTTGAATGGAGCAAATGATGTTTGGATTCAGTTGATTTATTGACAGCTCTGTCAAAGTGCCACAAAATGAAACAATAATGCAGCCACTAAATATTGCAGGGAAACATGGGGAGGAGAGCAGGGCCTGCCAGGAGGGTTACCCCAGTGATGTGCAGGAATGCCATCCCGATGGGGAAGTGCTGCGTTCTCTCCGACAGGGAAAAATGAACTGCTATTCACACGCTTTTCTTTCCGTAGGGAGAAGCTGTCTGTGGCTCGGCTGCAGCGAGAAGTTGCACAGAGTAAGAGTGAAGGAGCCATGGTAAGCTGCAGCCACTCGCTGCTTTGCAATTCTTGTCTTACTGCCTCAGGCTGTCGGTATGTTTGGTCTTGCTGAAGGTGGTCACTGGAGTGCTAAGGCTGTCCTGGACATAACAAAGGGTTGCCCACGATGTATTCATAAATGTGAGGAAACTCAAGGCTCTACCTTGGCTTCTTTGGAAAAAAATATGGTAGAGGAAAGCTGTTTCCTTTTCCTGCTGATGGTCCTTACTGGAACTGGAAGCAAGGCAAGCATGGAAATGTAATTTCAAATCAAAATGTAGTGGATTTACTTGCCTATTAAATCTTAGCCAACTACAGAAAAAATGGAAGAACACAAGCATGAAAGCTTAAGAAAACCTTCAATCTGATAATTTTGTAAATCATGTAATGCGTCTTGTATCTTCATTTTTCATGTAGCAATTCATGAGATTAGCCTTGTGAGCAAAAGATGAAATGGCAGATTTTTGGTTAACCGCAAACCTCAATTTATAGAGTGCCTTATCTCTTCAAAACAATTTTCGTTAGGAGCCAACATGTGCTGAGTGTGCTTAATTACTTAATATCTATGGAACTGTTCCCATCTGTTAAGGAGTTTGTATGTCTCTGTCTTAAGATAAAACGTCTTAAGCTTCCATGGGATAAAGCAGACCCATCAAAAACTTTGAAATCCAAACAAGTCCCCTTGAACATACTCATGGAACTGCTACTGATCTGAGTGAGTTGCATAGTTGGTTGTGAAAGAATTTGGTCCCAAGTTTGTTTAACTTAGTGGGGAGCAGCTGTAGAAGGTCTCTGGGGAGTGGATGCTCCATGAGCTGTGATGCAGGGTCCTTAAAATCGCACCTGCCTCCAGTGAGTGCATTTTATAAATCCTTAGTGATTAACACAATGAAGTGAGATTTGGAGGGACCTACGTAAGTCTCCTAAGTTTCTCCTAAGTAAGGAGAAACCAGCTCTGAATCTATTGCTCTTACCATGGCCCCACCTGTCTCTGTAGATCTGGGCGTGCCTTATGGAGGCTCTACTGGGACAGGGGCTTTGAATGGGCTCTGAATGCCTTGTAGAGAGGGGAAGGAGTTGAGTAGGGTTTGCTCAGACAGGTATGGTTGATTTGCCCTGAGCCCCTGCTGTGTGCCCAGCTTGGCTGTGTGAGTCTCTGCCCTCTCCCATTCCAACACCACCCTAATGTGCCTGCCCTGGGTCTGCAGCAAGGCTTTGTTGGCCACAAGAAGATTTTTAGGTGGGCTTTAAGCAGTTGAGAAGCTTGACCAGTGGGTAATGTGTGTGCATGGACATAGAAGTCCTGGAGAACTGAGAAACAAACTTTTATCAGGTTAAGTTGCAATCCAAGAGTCTGTGACTGAGATAAAGCTCCTGCTGCCTGCAGGAGAAATTTTGCCTGAGGAAGAGTGGCAAAGATCAGGCATTGGATTTGCAATTGCATTTCAGTTTTCAATGTAAATAAACGTCAAAATCTGGAAAGAACTGTTTACTCTATTTGAAATATTTCCTTTAATTTTTTTAAACTAACATTCCCTTGGAGGCATGACAATAATACAATATATTGAGTGTAAAGTATACTTAGTGGGATAATCCAAAACTTTATGAAATGAGCAATACTGATTAACCTTCTAGAGCTGGTAAGGCTTTTGGTATATGCACCAACCTCATGGTCTCATCTGCAGAGTGTCAGACACTTCTTGTGCCTTTCACTATGGGCTTGTGGGATTAATCACATCTCCCTGCTAACCAGGATGTAATTTTGTATAATTTGTTGAGAGGCCGAGTGTTGTAACCCCTTAGGAGGTGACAGGTAGCTCTATGGGTGTGCAGTCTTCCCTCAAGGTAAATACTGGGTAGTTTTCCCCCTCTTCCCTGAGTGATAATATCCACAATTATCCTGCAACTAGAGCCGAGGGCGAGTGCGCCTGTAGAGACAATTTCTTTGAAGCAGTTGATGTATGGAAAGTTCTTTGTGTCTCAGAGCTCAGAGCCAGTGATTTTAATATGAAACACAGCAGTCATTAATTAACATTAATGAACTTGCTGGGCTGTGAGCAGTATGAGAGCAGTAAGGGTCCAGGGGCTGGAGTATCTGAACACAAGAGGAGGCCAGGGATGAAGTAAGTTGTGTAGCTGTGTTGTCAGGGTGTGCAGTGAGGAGCTGGCAGCACATACTGGGTTGGGAGCAAACACTTTACAAACATTCATGGGGAAATTTCGGTGAGGGATTCTGAGCAAGCAAGCTTTTGGCAAACAGCAAGGCTTCCTCCGGAGAAGTGCTGGCTGCCAGCAGCCTGCCCGCAGGGCATCGAAGCCCATGTGCTGCTGTTTTTGGTGTGATGGACGTTCCCCGGGGACAGCATGGAGTCCCCTGGGGCTGGCAGCAAGGAGGCCAGGCAGTGGTACCAGCCAGCCACAGGGCACCCGAGGGGCTTTGCTGTGCTGTCACCGGCTGCTCCTCTGGATCAAAGGGATGGCACCCCCTGCAGCCTCCCTGCCAGTGATGGGCCACAGCTTTATTTAATCACTAGTTAGCTAATTGCCTTGACTCGCTCCCGTTTTGCTTTTGTTTGTTGTGCTGGTTAGATTGGCAGGAAGGTTTTTGGGGAACTAACTCCTTCATTTGGGAAGAGCACAGGTGGCAACACATGCTATCTTTAATACCATCCTCAGTGCCTTGCTCAGTCTTGTGGAGAGCATTTCTTATGCTGCCATGAAGCATGGCAGGAAGCACAATGAGCTCTGCTGCCACACTGCTCCCCTGCATCCCAGAAAACGTGCAAATCATTGCACAAGCCTTTGGCAGAATGGCACCTCATTTAATACTCTCTAGTGTTTCCTGCTTCTTTGAAAAAAACACTCATTGTTTGGGTTTTGCTGTCACAGATGGGTCATGAGGGTAAGAGGTGACCACATTGTGTAAACCGCACTCATCTTTAGGGTGAGCAGGGTCAGTGAGCAGGGAGTGTGTGCCTTGTCCCTGTGTGTGCTGCCCTGTCACTGGCGTGCTGGAAGGGCACATGGTGCAATGGGTTTTTCCTGTCCTTCCTGCTCAAGTTCACCCAGCATCACAGGAACTGCTGCAGCCAAGTGGACATACATAAAATCAATGACAAATACAAAGCACTACTGTGGAAACTACTTAAGCTGTGGTATCTTTGCTCAAAAATGGGTTTGTACATCTGTAAGAATGACATCTGGTGAGCAATGATGAAATGCATGTTTATGAGGAGATGTTTTTCGGAGGACGCTTCAGCTGAAGCTGGAGAGCAGGAAGTGTGTCCCCTGTGTGGTACCACTGTGTGGGCACCGCAGCGCTCATAACTGAGTTGTTACTGGAAGGCACTATAGAAGATTTCAAATAAATGCTCATCACCAAAAATATACAAATAATCTGTCATAATGTTTGGTCCATATGGTTGTATGGAAAATCTGATACCTCATATATTGGACTGAGAATTTATGCCTTATTTTAATTAGGAGAACTGAATAATTCAGACTGAATACCTGACAATTGCTCGGATTTCTTTATTTTATGAGCCACCGTCAGTAAATATTGATTATCCATTATCAAAATGCAGAATTACTTACTGCCAATCCATCTCCTGAAAGTTTAAGCAGCACTGAGCCGGGATTGCTGTTTGGCTCTTCCTGTCACTCACAGTCTTTAATTTCACAGTGTGCATGTTCACAGTTTTCTTAGTCACGTCTCTTCTGACTCATCGAGGATATTTTACAATTTTGTAAGGAAAAAAGAGACAATTAGTTTGCCTGTGTACAGCTCTTACTGCGTTTGATGGGGACTGTGCAGGTGTCTGTGGTGACAGAGATCCCATTATTAAAATAAGCAGCTTTCAAAGCAGATCACAAGTTTATTTCAAAACATAGTAAAGACTGAAAACTGCTTTAGTCATCAAAGTATTTTTTTATTTTTTAAGTCCATTACTTTAGACCTTTAGACATAAAACATGACCAGGAAAAGTATTCATTTTGGTGAAGTTTTCTTAACAGTGATCAGTGCTGGGTTAGAAAAAATATGAGGAAAATGCTGCCAGAGTTACATGGCAGAGTTCTCATGGCAGAGTAAGTATTGTGTTAGCAGAAACTAGTTTAAAAGCCTAAAGTAAGCCCAAAGTACACACAATTATATCATGTTTTAATATCATGGATTAATTTAATAGTTAGAAAAAAATGTTACTTTTTTTATTTGATAGCTGTATTTATATCCATGTTACACAGTTTAGTTAGTTTGTACTTCCCATCCAAGTCCTTTGATTTGATTCTATTTGCTATTAGTTCAGTGGCCTGTAACCTACATAAGAGAAATTGTACCACTCTGGCAATTTAACTGTGAAGGTTAAAGTGGGATGATATTGCCCTTTATATCTACATGGGTTTCACATAGGGTGGGCCCTAGGCTCTGATTTACCATGTGTCCTGCTGCGTTTTTAAGTGATGCAAAGTGATTATCATGGGCTCTTCCTGGTACCCGTCCATTCCACACCTGCACCCTTTTGTTAAAAACCCACCGTGTTAAGTGAATGTGAGGTCCCCACTGAATAGGTTTCCACCCTCTGGTAATCCTTCTGCATTAGATTGATTTATGAATGTATCAGATTCTTTGTTAGCATGTAAACCACTAATTAATTTAAAGCTCTCTGTGGAAAAATTAAAGCCCTGGTTAAGGCTTTCAACAGGCTCAGATGGTGCTAATAATGGAAAAACAAGTTATATTAATGAGTTTTGATGTGATCAGCACAATTCTTGCTTTACAAACAGTTTTTGCAGTAAAACAGTGGAGGCTGCAAGTTTTTAAATAAAGAATGGAAGAAGTAAAAAGAAAAAGTATGAAAAAACTCGCAGCGTCAGTAAGATGTCCCACTATTACAAGGAACTGAGTCACGTCTGCTTGTTACAACTTTCTTAAAAGTAACCTGTTTAGATATATGTAACAGCCTGTTACGAAACCATGGGAAGTGCAATCTAGTCTTTTTTCGAAGTTGAAACAGAACTCATAATCAGCTTTGAAAAGATCTGCCTCTTCCCATCACGCGCTGCCAAACTGGAGCGTTCACATGGAGATGGATGTGTTGAAGTGTAGAAAAGGTCTTTACTGAAATAGTATTAAAATCAGTAGAAAGTCTGATATTCTCAGCTTTCCAAACTCCTGTGGGTTTTGTGTATAGTTTCAGCTGTTTGCTCTTTCACTCAAATTCAGGCTTTTAATGCGTGTGCTAGTTTTTGGTGGAAAAAAAGAGGAGATCAGACCCTGGCTTGCTAATGCTTTGTTGAGCTGGGTGACATGAAGTTGAAAATAGAAAGCCAAATTTCCATCCTTTTTTTTTTAGGTAGCTGAAAATGCACAGTTATAGAGGCAGTCCATGATTGTAGGAAATCATGCCTCTCCTGGGAGCCACATTTACCTCTCCAGGCCCTCAGCACTGCCAGGGCTCGGAGACTCAGGCCACCATCCTGGCTCTGTGCTCGGCACCGCAGCTGGTATTAATGCTGCCCCATAAATCAGCTAGCAGGGAGCCCTCTGAGCAGGAGCATGGTCAGCGTGCTCAGAGGCCCAGCTCTTAACATCTGCCCTATGTACCTTGTTTTTACAGAAGAGAGAGAATCCTGAGGTTGCTCTCGAGCCAGGTTCTTACAGATGGCAGCACATTGTGCTGCCACGAGCGCAGAGGCGCTTGCTGTCACCAGCATGATGAATCTCTGCCATTGCCTCCGGCAGCAGGGAAGGCTGTTGTTGCAGGAGCACCCGGGTCATTTAAAAATAGAGGATATTTAGTAATAAATGAAGTGTTAAAGATGAGATACGAAAGGCTAAATTGTCTTTCCCAACTTCTGGATCCTAACATCTGTGAAAGCATCTATCTGTGCTTTAATTAGAAAGTAGCAGAGAGAGAGAGAGGCAAAGGAGCTGTTTTGAAATGTTGCTTTGAATGTTAAATATCCTAAACCAGGAAGATGCAATCTGACCCTTGTTCTGCCTTCTCTTTGAAGCTATGTATTTATACACAGCTAGCCATCCTGTCTGGCTCCTTTTTCTGAGAAACTTACCATACAGACCTCATGGAAAACTCAGTGACACTAGTAGTAGTTTTAGCATCAATAATAATTATTGAAATTCTTTACAAGCCTAGTTTAATGCTCCTGGACCTCATTAGTTGTTCATACTTCATTAAGCCAAATGTCCTCATTCACGACTTTGCAGTTTTATTTTCAGTGGTTTTAAGATAAAACCTTGTGTCCTGGGTATTTTCTTGTGGTTTGCTTCAAATTTGCAAATATGTAGATATTTTCATGTTTTGTATTTTAAGGCTTTTAAGAATCCTAAGGATTCTCCATGACTTAAACTTGATGACACCTTTCAACAGTCGTTTTCCAATGAGATCTTGATTGCCTCTGCTCAGAACCGGCTGCCCTTCAAAGCACGGGTTATTCTTCCCTGGTTAATTATTTTCTGAGTCCGGTTTATTCACCAAATCGCGCAATACATGGCTACAAAGGATTTCCTCGCAGTTCACGGGGCGGCAGCAATTGGGTGATCGAGGCTGGGTCGCGTCCGGGCGCTCCCGGCTCCGCCCGTGCGCCAGGAGAGGGCGCTGCAGCCACGGGAAACGCTCCCGGTAAAACACACGGGACCGGGAAGGGGCTCCTGGTACTCGCCATTCCAAAGGGAGCGATGCTCCGTCCGCAGTTTGGGTGGTTTTTGCTCTGCTCGCCACGGAATGTTGTCGTAGTCACCGGCATGGAGAGACCAGCACTATATCCAAAGGGGCAGGAATAAGTTTTGCCGCTCAGCTTGAAGCTCACCGAAGAGGTCTGCTATCCTCAGCAAGCTGCTGCAAGTATTTAGTAGATGTTAAAAAAAAAAAAAAAAAGAGTCAAACAGAATTATGTAAAAATCACTGAACATGAAGGAAAAAAAGAAAATACATCAAAATGCATTTATATAATGTTTGAAAGTAAAATGGGGCAATCTGTAGAAAGCATGTCATATCAGCTAAACTGCCCTCCAGTAGAAATTGCCATTTATAGATAACAAAGGCAGAGGATGTGCAAGTACAGAAAGGGCACATGCAGTCTCATAGCATCTACGGGTGTATGGAATATTGGAATGGCAGTTGGCTCCAGCGTGAAGCAAATCCTGCTTTATGACTAGAAGCAGATGTATTCTGCTCTAGGCAATACCTCACCGCCTAATAGGAGTGGTGTGCCCATGCACTAGTAACAGTGAATTGCAGCCATTTTCATATCAAAGGTTAAGCTCTGCAATCCTGAGCTCCTCCAGGCAATGGCAGGAGTTTACTGGAGTAAGCCACACACTCAGTGGATTAATATTTTTGCAAGGATGACCTGAATAGAGCCACTGATCTGCAGGCTGAAAAGGCAGAGCATTTTTGGTCTGGTTTTATCTCTTGCAAGAAAGGGATCTCAGGGAGGACAGAATTAGTCACAACTTCTGAGGCTCTGAAGAGGAGAGGTGAATGTGTGCACTGGGCCAACAGTTTGAATTTTAATGCAAACCAGAAGGTAAATTTACACGGATTAGTAGTAGTGGAACTGCTGTGATATACTTGGTGTTACAACTTTTTCTCAAAGTAGCTGGGGAAATAAGGGTATTTCAAAAAGTAAAAGAAAGTGCTAGCTTTTAGTTGGTTTTTTGTTGGTTTGTTTGTTTTTGTAGTTTGTTTTTTTGTTTGGGTTTTTTTTTGTGGCCAGCAGTTAAACTGTTACTGTAGAGTTTATAATACTTAACAGCAACTGTTACTGTAAAAGGTCTGTTTCCATTGCTAGTTTGGAAAACAGAGAAAACCCCATTAATTTATCTTCTTAAGGCTTGGTTCATACTTATTTGTTTTGTTTTAAAATAAACCTCTTTTCTAGTATTTTCTAGTTTTACTGTTTAATCATGTAGGTCCACTTGTAAGACCAAATAAAAACTCTTGTCTTACTGATTTGAGTCAGCTGATTCAAAACTGGTCACAATACCCATTGCAGCAATTCTACCCTTTTCCTGATGTTTCCACATTGGTATCAGCTCTTCTGGGGGTTCTGTGGGGTGCATTACAGTATTTCTCATGGTGATTTGGCCTTGTTGCTAATCTCCCTTGTAAAGTATAGCTAAAGCAAGGTAGAGAGAATGAAGTGGTGCAGAAATACCAAATCCCCAACTTCTGCCCAGTCTAATCAAGGCCACTGGGGAGGTGAGCATTTCTATTGCTGGACAGAAGCATGGTCTTTAATTTCTTCAGTGGTGTCGTCATGTAAAGGTGAACTTGAGCATCACTCTGATGATTTCTATTTTTTGTGATATATGGCACTAGTGCCTGCACAAACCAAGGGGTTTTGTCTGGGTCTAGAAGAACAACCTTTTATCTCCCCCAAATTGAACACAAAAAGTTACGAGGAGGGAGAGAAAGTTTCTGTATAAAGAAGGACAAAATTTATGTACCAAGAGTATTACTCAGTTGTGCTGCTTCCATTAAATGCTCGTTTGTTTAAATGCATGCAGTGTTCCCAGAGCTTGTTCCATGAAGCTGGTGCTAACCCTTGGAACGAGTCAGCTCAAGCAGTGCTTTAAATTGCCTCATGTTAGAGTAAAACTGTTTACTGCAACAAGCCTTTGTTCAGCATCCAGCCCCGTCCAGCTCTGATCCATAACTGCTCCATGGCACCAGGAGAGCATGGTAAGGTACTGTTGGCCTGTTCCTCTGGGCAGAGACAAAACACATGTATACAGGTACAGAAAATAGTCTGTTGCAGGTGAATGAAAGAAAGAAAGCAGAAACTGTGAAAAACTGTCGGCCCATTTCTGACTGCTGAACACTTTGTTGATAGACAGGAAAACTAGTCACAACTCATCTGAGCAAGATTTGAACTTGGCAATATTCTTTGTGCCGTTAAGTTCCATGAGCTTTCTTGTTCTTTTCTCTTGGCAGAGCATAATCATCTCTCTCTGCAATTTCTCTCCAAGATTTAAAAGAAATATTAAAACATAGTAAGGAAATAATATCTTCCTATACTAAAATTATGTAGCTTTGTATAAATTCATATAACTTGAGCAATTGTGAGTCTTCCTTTCTTTCCCCTCCCTACTCCAGCCTCATAAACTTTAATTCAGTTTTTGCTTTGTCAGGAATCTGCTTTTACATACTTTCTGTTTGTTTTGGCTCCATGTCCATTGCATTGTGATAAGGCATCTTTTGATATTCTATGGGATCTTTCATAATGAAGATCTCATGACATAGTTTTCCAAGTCTGGTGATCAGACTTGCTTGCATGTCCTGCAAGAGGAGACTGTCTAGACTGTGGGAATGACTGTGATGTTTGGATTGTGTTATTTCCATACTGCTGGGCAGGATGCACTCTGTAGTTACTCTGGAAACTAATGAAAGTGCCAGGCCTGATACAGGACCTTACCTGGCTGTGAAGTGGCTTTTCTTCATTCTCCAAACTGTGGATAAGTTGTGCTTTCCATGGGGTACCTTGCTGTGTGACTTTAAATAACCAGGTCCTTAAAATCCTGTTTGCTACTTTCATTAAGGGTCTTGTTCTTTAACTTTGGTGTCCTACAAGGCCTTTGCCACCTAAATCCTTTATAATGGAAAAGATTTAATTTCTGATCTAAATTGCTAATTTGTAAAATAAGCTGACTCTTCTGCTGTTTGTCCGTTGCCTGTGTAAGTAGTGAACTCTCTGGGGAAGAGGCAGGGTCTTACTGGGCTTCTAAATAGTGCTGATTGCTGCTTGGATCCTGGGGTGCTGGTGTGCCATGAATAGTCCCAGCCCAGTGGCTTGGGATGAATACTGAGAGGGGATTTGGCTCAGCATGCACAGTTCACACAACTGTCATTTTGTAATTACATCTTTACGATGCACATTTGTGATTGGCATCCATGGTGACATTGCTTATTTAGAAATGATTTCTGAGTGTTGGAGAAAAATTATTATCTCTTGGGAACATCCTGTTCCTAGTAGTAAGTATTAAAATGTGCCCTGCGGCAGTGACTGGCACAGTTTTCCATTTACGGAACTTTTTCTGTGAATGTTGCTAGAGGAGCGGGTCAGAATTTCCAGGTGGTTGTTGGAAATCTTGTTTTATGTGCTATTTCCTGATGTAATTTATAATAAAATACCTCAGAAGGGAAAACTTGTGATGTAGTAGATATGGTCAGAAAACACATGCACTAATGAGAAGTTGAAAATTAATTTCATACTAAAAGTAGACCTTGAGAGTTGTCTGCTGTGAGAGTCTAAAGGCAAGTTTGCAGTGGTTGTATCTTCCATCAGCGGATAAGGGAAGCCTGTCCACAGACTGAAATAGGTCAGAGGAGGTGAGTGGAAGTCAACATGTGAAGAACACATGTGATCTAATGCATTTTAGAAGGAAGAGCTTGAGAAGGAACATAAATACGTCAGTAGAAACACCCTTGTGAACCCCAGGAAACAAGGATATCAGCTCTGGAAATGTGTTTAATCTAACCGAGCCAGGAAGGAGAAACTTTTCTTAGTTTTTCACTTTTCATGTTGCTACTGACTTACAATTAGGTGCTGGGGCAGGAGCAGGACCACCAGTACTCGGTGGCATTCACCCCCATAAATCCACAACAACTGAGAGCTGAACCAAACCCTTCTGCACCTGATTCCCAGGAACCCAGCTGTGCTTGTCTCTGCTTGCATGGTCAGTGCAGTTTGGGTGGTTCTTCTCAGCCTCATTTAAACAAGTTTGTTCATATTTCTCCTGTATTGAATTTGTTGTCAAACTTGATGGCTTGAATGAGTGACAAGAGTTGCTTGTTTTAGTAATATACTATAGGAGTCCCCAGAAGTACTGGTGACAAGCAAATTTCCTGTACTGCAAATGTGCCACAGAATTTATTTCTTTCCAAAGCTTAAAGACTATATAATTACAAAGAATTTGCTAACCTGGTCTTCATAGTCCTTGTACCCAGTGGACAGACAAATTGGTGCATCTATGATTCAAGATGCCTCTAAAGCCTTGCTGAGCTGTCCTGATCCAGGGCAGAGGGGTCACTCTCCTGCTTTTACAGAGCATCTGCCCCAGAGAAAGATGAGGGAACTGTGTGTGTAAGTGATGTGAAACCTTGATATGCTTCTCAAAACATACCCAAAAATTCAGAACGACTCTCCTGACTGCTGTTCCAGTGCTCTACGTGGTAGAGAATGCACATGGAACGTCCAGTTTTAATTATGTGATTATGTGTTTTATTTTTGAGGAACAGAACTTCTGCTCAGCCTAATAGCTGCTGATTTTTTTCAACTAATGCTGAAAGTGTGGAAGCAGCAGAAGAGCTGCACTCCTTGATTTTAGTATCTGGTGTTTTCTGTAAAAAAAGAAATATCTTTACATTTTTCTCTTCAAGAATTTCAAACTAACACTTGCATTTGTCAACATTCACTGTTAGGTTGAAAAAAAGATAGATTTTTTTTTTTTTTAAATGTCTTAAATGAGACGTGTATAGAATAAAGTATGGTTAGATACAACAAAAAAAATATCCTATGTAAAAAGATTAACATGAAAATGAACACCAGAAAAGTAAGTGTCACTCCTTCTACTAAAGGAGTAGAATGGTGGCCCTTAGAGTTGAGCTGAATTTGGTCCCTGGAAACATGAACAGACATTCAAGTGGACCTGTTACTGAAAAATGACAATGCCAAATAGTATCAGGTGGAGACAAAGTTTTTTAATTACTCCAGTTTGACCAGTGAACAAATTAAAAACAGTATGCAAAATTGTTATTTTGTTTTTTAAAGTTTTGCCATGTACCAGAGTTTCAAACTCAGGTTGGCCCCTGCGAGTTGAGTCAGTTCTTCTTCATGTGTGCACTGTCAGCACTAATAAAGATTTTGCAGTGGCAGCTCTGTTAAAAATACCATCGAAGATGTGCCAGACAACAGAAAAACCACAGTATTTCCCTACTGCCTATAGCAATGCCTGTAGTGCTGAAGGGATGAATATGAAAAAGAGACACATTTGTCAGAAAACTAAAGTGATAGGATTCTGGAATACATGCAAGGAACAGCTGAGTAAATAGGGTATCTTTTTTTGCAGTTACTTACCGACCATAAATGGACTCTACAAGTGAACACAGAAAAATCGTAATAAGATATGACATGTTCATGAGCAATGCTGTAAAGAGCCTGAGGAAAAGAAATGCTGAATGGAAAGGTAGCTAGCAGCAAAGTAGTGATGCCGGAGGTGTTGAATGTGTCAGCTGAGAAAGGCAAATAGCAGAGAGTATATGAAAACTAAAATACTGGCATCTCCCAGATCTGTGGGGATCTGGTGGCACTGCAAACGGTTCCAAGCCACTTCTTATGACTGGAATGGTTGAGTTCTACTTCTCTCAGCCTCAGAAATTTTCTTTAGTGTTAGATCTATTTCAGTTAACTCCCTGATACCCTATTTATTAGCAAGAAATAAAAATACATTAATGAGAAGTCCACAAAATAAAGAAGTTCTCAGCATCGGGGCAAAAAACATATGCTATTCTAGCCTGTGAATAAATCCCAGAGCTCCCTGGAGGAACAGAGAAGAGTTCCACTGGCCAATCCATAAAAGCCAAATAAAACTCTTAGAAGTGTGGAGTTTTTCTAATGCTTATTCTGTGTGTATCCTGCTGCCTAACTCCTATCTCAGTAATACAGATCCAAGTGGAAAACTCTTGATTCAGCCCCATGCCCATTTGTTCTGTGAGCATTCAGTCCTTTAGAAAAGAAACCATTTATATCATCTAAAGAACATGTTGGGCAGTTACAGAGGAGGCAGGCACACAGGCTGTGCAGATAAGCAGGAGTCATTTAGGATGCTTCTGTGTCCCTGTGGGGGGTTACTGTCACCCCAGTGGAGGGGGTAGGGATTGTGCTGGTGCTTCATCTTCTGCTGCATTGGGCAGCCCACCAGGTTACTTCAAACATGCCTGGGGGGATTCAGCTGAGCCATCAGCCATGTACCCTGTGCTGAGCCTCAGGCAGTTCTCTGCAGACTAGAAAGGCTGGTGGCCTCCAGTTAGCAATCAGGAATGATCAGTCTGGGGCAGTGACCCCTTCTACCATTACAGTTCGAACTAGAGGAAACCTGATGACTGGGCCCTCCTTGTTACTTGTGCTATGGGCCTGTGTCACTTCATTGCACACTTCAGAAAGCATAACAATAAATACTGCATTGCTTCATATGGATTCCGTAGGTTAAAATCCATGCCAGGGGGAAACAGTGTAGCTTGAGTGATGTTACCTTTCATTGACTTTTTACCTTGTCTTCTGCCCTTTCACAGACTATGTTTTAATTCTGCTGGACACTATTCCACTGTAGCAAGTGCCCCTTAGATAGACAGGCATCAGTGTTTCAGAAAATAGAGTCTGGTATGACTACAAAGTCATTCCTTCTCTCTCCCTGCTCTGTCTAGACTTCATAGCCATTTGCAAGTATGCCAAAAATACTGTTTTGCAGTAATGTTTACGTAGTGGCCTATCAAAATATTGTTACCTGGTTAAAAAGAACTTGACAAATCTTCTGAGACTGAGCTGACTACTGCCTGCCATAGTTTTTGAGATTATCTTTTACAGACACTCCAAACAATACAGACAAGACCTGGAAGATGCCTGCCTTTTAAAAACCCCTTTGAAAAAAATTAATTTTGAAAGAGCATCAGCTGTGGGATACACTTGTTTACAGAGCTCAAGGAATCTCTTTCCTCTTTCCACCTCAAGTCTATGTCTAGGGTGAAATTTCATTCAAACTGACAGCAAATATCTGTTACTTACTAACAAAAGAAACACGTGCCAAAAATTAAATATAATCTCAGCCATTGCAAATGTGGAAACTACCCTAAATCATGTGGCCTAGAGCTCATCTTGTGCACTTCTACACTGTACAGTTGTTTCTAAAGCATTCCTGTAGGTCACAAAAAGTCCAAAGAACTTGTACTTAGAGAACTTCAGGCAGATGTTCTAGCCCTCACTTCTAGAATTCTGATCCAAGGGAGAGTTTCTGACAACCAAATATAGGTAATATCCCATGAGGTCAGACATGTTCCTAAACCGGGATCCTTCTTGAACCTGGGTTCACTATTTCTTATCTTTTTGAGTGGGGAGTTCACTCCCATGGTCTCTTTGTTTAAATAAGACCAGAAAGTGACAGGAGAGACTTGAGGTTTGCCTTCAGTAGAACGTTCAACTCTGTGAGTGCAGCTCTTGGAGTCTGTGAAATATTTAGATGTGTAAATGCAGGCCAATAACTGTATTGCTGCTTTATGTTTTGGTGCCAGTTTTGTTTATTCCCAGATATAGTTTTGTTCTTGAGAAAAGCTCAAATTGTAAAACCTCTGTTGTATTTCTGTGACCAGGAGCTTTCGCCAGTCTTGCCTGACAACCTTTTATCTACTGTTTCCTGCATTGTTACATTGATATCCCTTCAGACAGTGTTCAAGAATGGCAGATCTGGTAGAAAATTCTAGGTGAATCAAACAACTGACACTTTGTTTGCCCAGGTGGGTTGGCTCTTGCAAGCTCTTTTCTACGTACACTCTTTTGTGCCATTTTATGGTTCAAACACCATTATTATAAATTTTCTGGAATCAAACAAGTTGGAAACATAAACTGATACAGACTGGGGATTTCTGCTTGTTTGCAAGTGAATTAAAAAAGCCTCATTGTAAACAAATTACATTGGTTATTAAACTTTGTTTTTAGTAAGAAGTGATTGTTTCTTTCTGGTATGAAAACCAAGCAAAAAGCTTTATGGAGGTTTTTAGAAATCTTAATTTAAAACAAGTCACCTTACCAAAAAAAGGGTGTAATTATAATTAGCCATTATAATCTATGATGTTCCAGGGAAAAATTTGAATTCTAATTAGCAATTATAATCTATGGTGTTTCATGGAAAAAAATTCTAACATTATATTATTTAGTAATCCTACTATTTCTTATTTTGGTATCAACAGAGGTTTTTTTCCTTGCACTTCTAAATACTAGGTATTCATATAGATTATGTCTGTCTTAATAGTGTTCACAAGTTTTTATTTGAACCTGAAAAACATTTCATTGTGTTTAATTAGAGAAATGAGATTTCTTTAATTACTGTCTGTAGAAGCTATTAGAAGCTCAATTACATTTGCTAAATCATTTTTTAAAGTGTTTCATTTTAAGATTACTAATTTTTTAAAAATCCATGATCTGACTATGTGGGACTTCCAGGTTCACTAAGTATTCTCTCTACATCCCTCTAACTGTAAGAAAATTATGTCTAAAATAAAAAAATTAATCATGCTAAGGACTGAAGATCAATGAAAGTCTTCAAAATTGTGCCATGACTTGTGAATGTGAATAAATAGCAATGATTTTATCAGGGAGACAAGATTTTCAAAATACGTATTATTTGCTTCCATTCAGCACTGCAAATATGACACAGAGATGAATTTTAAGAAGCTGAGAGAATGATGACTGCTGGAGTGCAGATGTTTCACCTGTATAAAGCTTACCTGTGTGTAAATTGCTGTCAGGTGTTGAGTGTAACCACCATGTCCATAGGTGTGCCTCCAGGAAAGGTGCCAAAAGAGGCCCACATAGTTCATTTCAATCTATTGGTTTCTGGTAGACTATGATGGGGTTTTTTTTGGTATTTAATTTTTTTTCCCAAGGTGACTCCAATTTTGTGTGGCCTGTCTCTGGGTGTTTCATGGAATTAAAGAACTGCTGGGCAGCCAGAGCTCCCTTTTGGAGCTCTTTGAAGTGATGGGCAGACAGTGGTGCTCACTATTTAGCTCTGTGCCAAAAGATTTTACGAGTTATTTAATTAGTTTTTTTCTTGTAAAATAAATGTTATTGCAACTCTAACTATATATACAGTACTGCTTATGTAGTAGCCTGCCTAATTCAGATTAATTGCAGGCTCGCAGTGATAAAGGAGCTTCAGCGCAGCGGTTATTCTGTCGTACAGATGCAATTAAAGCCATACGAATGCAGTATAAATAATGCTAAATTAAGTTGCTGTCCCTCCACATGGTGGCAATTTTGAGCTAGTGCACAGTGAGAGCTAGCATCTTATTTTGTTCAAAAGGAGTAAATACGCCAAGAAACGTTTCTAATTTACTTGAATTGCTCTGGAGCAGTGTTATCACCCAAGAATATAAAGTGTGTAAACTACTGTCAATAAAGTATCACTAATAATAATAAACATTTCCTGTCTTGCTATTCATCTTAGATTCAAGCAAAGCTTGAAGTTTACATCTGAAAGTCATGTGTGCTAGTCTGATTTGAGGCTTAATGTGTTAGTGTATAAAAATTTTTTAGTGGAAAATAATTATTTGCTTTAAATTATTTAATTTTGACTCTTTTCAAGGCAGTTTTAGAAAATGCTAATACAAATTATTTAGTGTAAGTTAGATTTTCCTGGATTGTTTGGGGAGCCTGTCATTTTGGGAGCAGAATACTGTTCCAAAGAACCATCATTTTTTCTTACTGGTATGAGAAAGATAGATACCGGCCTAAAATTAGGATACTGCTTTTTATACTATTTATATCTTGCTGTTGCAGAGCTGTAGCAGGAATAAGTTTCGGGATAATGATTGCATTACAAAATAATTGGGGAAAAAAGTATAGGCTTAATATAAATGAAGGAAATTTCTTTAGCTTGTGTAGTACAAGTCTGTGTCAGATGAAAGATAATTCATTTTGAAGAGACATGGAAATAAAGTTACCTCTCCCTCCATGAACCCTCCAAATGCTTATGTTATTGCTGTTTATACCTTAATGCTTCACTGTGCTTTAAATACACCTATAACTTCATCCCTGGGAAGGCTTTGGATGTTTAAGTGTATTTGTCAGTATTCCCAGTATAGCTGGAAACTGTAACAGGGGACAAAGGCATATTAACTGCCACTGTCAGAAAGATCTGGTTTCAATAGCTGGCTAATTTAATAAAGTCTTGCTTCAGTAAAATGATTCAGCTGTAAGCAGCCTGTAAAAATTGTAATAAGCACAATAAGCAATGCACTTCTTTTTCCCCCATTCTTTTGGGTAATGTTTTTTCATGATGACAAAGTCCGCTACAAGGAATGCTGCAATGTTCTGCAAAGTTGTTTGTCAGTGCCTTGGTTTATTTTTGCAGAGAAGTATTGATTACAGAATGAGAAACATTTGGTTTAACAGCGATCGATGAGTAGCAAACAAAGGACACTGAAGTTTGACTCATTTTAATTTGAACGAAAATACAGTACCCTGTGCAGTTTATGATGAAATAAAAAATGACATATGCTCTTTGTTCTTGTAATCATATTTTTTCTTGTCATTTGTAAGTGAAATAAGTTTGGTCAGTTCAGAGGATTGTAGTCTTCTGTGTGCTGGTTTTGGGACCAGGTTGCATAACGGGAGTTTAGAGAGAGAGCTCCGACCTTGCGTGGCAGCCCAGGCCTCGCAGAAGGGTGACAAGCAGGTCCAGCTGCCTGTGGAGACCACACCAAAGAGATTTCACCCACTTTCTGTGTAAGAGGGGTGAGGATGAACCACCTTGGACTCCTTCACCTGTTTTATTTGCAGGACCCAAACACAAGCTCTCACAAAATACCTGTAACGTGGAGAACATTTGTACTTCCCTTTACCCAGCAGCTTCAGCCATGGGTAACTGGAGCTCAGGTACATTCTTGACACTTGAACAAATATCATTCAATCACCATGCATTATGTTGGAGGAATTAAATATTCATTCCATTGGAAAGAATGAGTTACTTTGTTAAACCAACTGGGAGACCAAGTAGCAAATTATAGTTTCTGTTTCAATTACTATTTTGTAATTAATTCTTGAAAAATGGAACTGTTTCACCATCCCTTTCTAATCTCTTGTCTCGGGATTTTCTATGGCACTTGTCTGCAGCGGTCTTGCAAAAGGGCATAGAAGGGTGATAAAATAGTGGGTTTGGATATTTTGAATGTGCATATTTATTCATAACAGTATTGACTTGCTAGAAAAACTAATTTTAGTGTGCTTCTAGTAGTTGCTATTTGTTTGCTTCATTCTGTTTTCATTGTCTACTTTCAGGGCTATATTGTCTCTGGCTTGTAGGATTTTGTTCTGTAAACCAGGCTATGATTCTATTAAATTATGTCTTTTATGGCAAGGTATCAGATGCATAGGAATGGAAAATGCATTAAAAATAAATACATAAATACTAAGTTTAGGCTATCAATGACTTAATGGTACTTCAAACTCTAACAAAAAAAATATAAGTCTTTTCCTCTCATTTAAATTCATTGCAAAGTATCTGTTTGAAATCAATATTAATTACACAGAAATTGTGACCCTCTTTAGCAAATGCTTTGAAATAGTTGTTAAAAATTTAATGTGAAGGTTATTAGCCTGATTTTGAGCAACCTTAAGCCTGTGTTAAATATTCTCATGTAGAATTTTTTTGACAAAACAGTGCTCCCATGTTAGCATAATGAGTAGTACTATAGTAAACTCCTTCTTACGATGCACTGGGGAAGCAAACTAAAAAATCAAGAATACAGAGGAATCTTGACACACAGACACATTTTTCTTTTACATACAGTCACATTATTGATCAAAGGAGTGGTATGATGATAGGTAAAAAATAAATTAAAAATATAAAAATAAAATACTCTGGTGTGATGGGCTGCCCTCAGCCTTGGGTCGGCCACGCTCTTGCGTTCCTTCCTCAGTGGGATGGAGAGAACAGAAAGGCTTGTGAGTCAAGGTAAAGGCAGGGAGATCACTCACCATTTACTCTCACAGGCAAAACTGACTTGGCTTCTGGTAGATTAATGTATTGCCAATTAAAATAGATTTGTGTAACATTAAAGAAAAAACAATGAGAAATTTAAAACAATACTTGCTAAAGTGCAGTCTGGAGAGTCTGATTCCCCTGTGAAGTAGTACAGGGGGATAGAGATGCAGGCTGAATTCTCTCCATGACTGTTCCTGTGTGCTGACTTTCCTTCTCAGAAGCTTCCCCAGCTCAAGTGCAGGCTCTTCACAGGCTGCAGCTCCTCAGGAAACGTCCCCATGGTCCTCCATGGCTGCAGGAAAACATCCACCCCAATGCCAGGAGCACTCCCCAGCCCCAGGCACTCTCTGGGTTGTCTCTCACACCTCTCTCCTCACTCCTTACCCCTCAGTTCCAACTGTCCCTTTCTGAATTGCCATGAGTGTCACTGATGTGCTCAGCTGTGCTCTGTGCTGTGGCAGTCAGTGGGAACCTCACAGAGGAGCTCCCACAGCCAGTGCCTGGATACAGGTGTACAGTACATCTGCTCCTCTGACATTAAAAAAAGTAAGATTGCTGTGGCGGCACATGATGGAGAGGCAGGGGAAGATGCTTTGAGATGGAAAAGCAGCAAGGAACAAGCTACTGGCTAAGCAGCTTTAACAGGGAGGGCATGAAGTCATCAGCACTGTGGAAGAGAGAAAGGCAGGTCCAACAAAATGTGGGGGACTGGAGGGTTTTAGAATGAGAAATCTGCCTGAGTTACTTGACCCTTGAGGGGAGAAGATATTTCATGGAGTTGGTCCTACCATTCTGATGAAACATCTGCTGATATTGCCTGCAGTGACGGGTAAAGGAGTTAAAACTCCAAGTCCCTGACTTGGAAGGCTTGAGTGTCATCCATGTCTAGATATAAAGTTAATAACAAAATAACCCTGAAAGGATAAAATGGTAAGATTTAAAACTTTCCATAAAAAACTTTAATGTGCCACACGTTCACTCTGTGTGCTGGGTGTCAGACTGTTCAGAAACGAGTGGCCCGTTATGCACCATGTGCTGCCATCTGCCTCCCTGGGCTACCACCCGCCCCATCCTCACTCATGTCTCCTCACTCAACAGACAAGACATTTGCAGTTTGGTAAAATGTGAAAGAACCATGTGCTGACATTTGTGACATATCCCAAGGGAGTTAAAGGAGGCATAAATGTCTCCTTTAGTTCTCTTTGAGTTGTCTCCTTGAGTTCCTCTTAAGACACTTGTGTGGCTGCACGGGGTCAGTCCTTAGACCAAGAGCATGGCTGTTAACCAGTGACTCTGAGAATAAGTGTTGTCTTTTGGTCTCTTCATGGGGTGCTGAGGAACAAATCATATTTTGCTGTCAAATGCATGTGTTATTTTCAATCTGGTTATAAATAGTTTTCATGCATTTTGTTTTGATCGTGAGTATCTCAAATTGGATTCCTTCCTTAACTTTGAGAAGATGACTTAATGTGTGGTACATGTCCCTGACTGGATGAGAAATGAAACATTTTGACACGAACATTTCTACAGCTACACAAAAAGGAGCTCGCTGAAGTGCAAACGCTGGCTCACAAGCATAATGAGTAGCTGGTGAAACTCGATTGCTGAAATGTTCTTGAAAAAGTAATTGCAAATAGTATTTACTCAATGTTAAAATATTCCGGCACTTGCACAAAAGGATCGGTAAAATTTACTAACGATGTCTTTTCTCTCTAGTTTGTTCACATAAAATTTTTACCTGTTTGGAAAGTTATCAGAAATTTGACTGGGTGATGTGATGAAAGTCAGACTATCTGGAGACACTGAAAAGAGGAAGGAAGAGTGAAATAAAGGTTATGCTTCTAAGAGGAGAAGGGTACAGCTGTGCTGCAGAAGGCAATGAGAGAAAGCAGGGAAAAATACTTTGAGCAGAGCTCATGGAGAGAAGAACTTGCTATTAAAGAGGAATTGGCAAGTGGGAACACAAAATTTCGTTGGAAGATAGCAATGATTTTTCTGGTGTTAAAAGGAACTGATGCATTTCACATGATACTTTTTTTATTTAACCTTTTCTTCCCATGGCACTTCCTATTAAGCTTATATTCACTATAAAACCTTGAACTGGTTCTGCATTCATTTCTTTTTACACATCTTTATTTTTCACAGGAATAAAGTGGGGTTAGCACAGAGGAGCTTATAAAGGGCATTATGACAGCACAAAATTTCTGCAGAGTTCAGGGATACATTTTCTTCTCTAGGAGACAAAAAAATCTCAGTTTAATCCTGGCCTTTCTGTACATTAGGCTCACTTTTCTCTTCTGACATTTCATTATGGTTTTTCTGGGTTTGTATAAAAATGTTCCCTTTTCTGGTAGATAGATTTAAAACTGCTGGGAGATACTTTCTCTGTGTAGTGTGCATGAGTATTTTGTGTCCTGGAGACCACTGCAAGTGTGGGTGGTCTCTTACTCCTTTTTCCCCTCACTTTATTTAATGTCTGTGATCTGGCTGAAAGCAGATCTGCTTTCTACCTGCAAGAAATGGTATGAGTGCCACAAGGTTACCAGTAATAATAATAATGGCCAGACTTCGTGAACGAAGATCTGTGGAAGGTGTTTGTACGCCTTCCAGCCTGCGCATTGGATTTATTTTAGGTGGGACACAGTGCGCGCAGAACTGAGCCCACCCTTTAATCCTAAGGTTCATCTGCCGGGGCCAAGCGAGCTTGGACAGTGGCAGCGAGGTCCTCAGGACGTAGGTGGATCGCCTTACAGGGCTAACGGGCTCCAGTAGTCTTGTGTAGAATCATGAAAGTGAAGGCCAATGGTGTTGTCGCTGTGCAGTTATCCTGTGGACAAGTCTGCTCCATTCATACAGGAAGGTTTTGGTAGCTAGGAAGAGAATCCAGAATTTCAGGGCCATAGATCAGTGTAGCCTTATGACTTGACTTTTCTGGTCTTGCAGTCTTATAACTTGTACATTGCTCATCCCTTACCCTGAAAGGAGTCTGAATTTTGTACAGCAGCAGTATGTCCTCATATAACAAATACTGTGTTGTAATGCTTACCCTTGTGGCTGAATTGGAACTGGGCATTTAACTCATTCCAGGACTTCCTAATGTGTACGAATTTCATTTCTGTAACGTTATTGTTCTTGCAATGTGAATTTGTTGCTGGTTCAAGAGTACTTTCCTTAAGGTAGTTCCTACATCCTTTCTTCTTAAGAAAAACTCAAGAAAGCCCATGTGGATGTGCTGATCTTTTTGTGTAGGATGATAATACAGATTTCCCCGCATGAATAGAAGGAGTAAATGGTAGCAGCAACATTCTCTGACCTATCACCAAGAGGTAAATGAAACCAAGAAATAAATAGCTTACATAGCTTTGTGACCTGTAGGGGAAAGTTTGGGCTTGTAAATCTCTGCTGTATATCCAATGCTCTACTAGAAAGTGTGGGTTTGTGATTAGCAGGAGCGCAACCGTGAATGGAGGTGTTGCACATTCATTCCACGGGACAGGCGGGGGCTGTGAGCAACTTGCAAACACCCTGGCAACGAGATGGAGAACAGGATACTCCTTTGCTTTCCAAAGTGTCACCTTTTGTCTCTCTTACCCCAGGGAGATCTGCTTTTGTACATAATGTAGAAGGAAGATTTATTTGAGGAGCAGAGCATGGTCAGCGTAACCGACATGCAGAGGTAGTTGCTGTATCAGAATAAGATCATTGTGGCTGCAGTGACACTGAGTGAGTGTTGAAGGCATGGCTGAATCTCTGGTCTTCAGTCCATTGTCATAGTTTAGCTGTTACTGCGTCAGGTATCTCAGGCACAGCCTGATGCTATGAGTCAACTCAAACACTCAGGTGTTCATAGCAGTACCTGAGTTTCCTCCGAAGGAAACAGTTTCTGCAGGGAAAGTTGCATATTTGGTTTTAAGCCCAGTTTCTGTAGACACCAGTATCTTCTGAAAGCTTTTCTTAAGTTCCGGGTGGTAATTATATAATTTTTTTATGCCATTTTCCTTGCTACCTCTGGGAGCTCTAGATATCTCTTTAGCAGCAGTGAAATTCCCCTATAAGAGAAGATGCTGACAGTCTTCAGCAAGAGCCTCTGGAGCAGTATAAGTTTGAAGCTGACACTGATGGGATCTAAGCTGGAGAAATACTGACTACTGTGAATATTCTTCCCGTATCACTAGCCTTGAGTTATCCTCCATGAGCCATACTCTGTATGGCTGCTGTGTATCTTCTGCCTGGCACTGAGCTCTCTGCCCTTCTGCTTGTGGCAGAAACCAAGAATTGGTCAGCACTGGGTAGGATATATAGGTTATATAACACTAAGGACAGTAATTAGGTAATTTAGTTAGAACAATGTATTTTTTTGCCAGTAGTTTGTTTCTTGGGCATTTTCCAGATCTTGCACATGGCCAACCAGACAGAACCCCTCTGTTCTCTGAGTAATTCTTCCCATTTTTTCACAAGCATATAGATATTTCATTTAAACCTTTGCAGTCTCCCTTTGTGGCATCTGCTTATTTATCACTGTCTTAAAGATCAGTTTTCCACTTGGTAATGTTCATATTTTTGGTCCCTTGGTTACTGCTATTGTAAATTATTATCTGGTAAGATTTATAGCTGTGAGATTTGCACAAATAACCTGTCTTTGCCATTTAATGGCTTAACACTAAGATACCTTTTTTATTTACTAATGAAGCTGTACATGTAATTTCTATATAAATTTTTGCAGGTGTGTCATGAAAATTTTGGTCAGCAATAGAACTATGCCCGACTGTCTGACAGGCTACAAATTGCCCTGCACTATAGGCACAAAGCATATAGGTGGTGAACCCACTGTAGCTTTACAATGATTTATCTGTTCTTAGACATTGGAACCCCATTGCTGAGTATAATGTCGTACCACTTAAAATGCTTGGTTTCGGGTTTTTTTTTTACTAATTTGTTATCTTATTTAAATTCACACGGAAAAATTTAATTTCATGTCATTTCCATTTAACAAGGTCACATGGAAAAGACTGTATATACATTTTTTAATTCCAAACATTTTTTTATAACTTTAAATTTAATTCTACTACTCCTCTTCAATTACATTTAGCTACCTTTGGAAGAGAGTTTTAAAATCATTAACTGCCCTTTTATATGATGTTCTTTGTTTAAAAGAAAAAAGATTAGGCCATGTCATATGTACATTTATCCAGGTAGTGCTGTATATTTTGGGTTGAGTTTTTTGTTCCTATGTTTTAAGAATTAGCAACACCCACATGCTATTTGCCTCTGAGAACTGTTGGTAAAATTAATGACACTTTTATCACTTTCATATTCATTTGATTGGTACTAAGTTTTTAAAAACATATTCATTGTCATAGTATATCAGTAAACAGATTCAAAGACACTCTATCCTGCTGATAGGGATCCTCCTCTCAGCCAAAACAAGGAAACAAGTGGCTGCAGAGTCAAGTTCTTTCCTGTTCGTGAGATTGAAATATTAAGGATGGGTGACAAGTTGTCCTCTTGACTCGTTTCATGCTTCCCATGTCTACATTCAAACAAGGCTGATCACAGATCTCAAAAATAATTTTTAGATTTATTTTGAATGGAGGCGAACAAAAAGAGCTTGGAAGGAGCGGGTGGGTGTTTGCTTTTCAATATGCTGACATCTGTAAGTGAGGCGAGTAAGGGTAGCTCAGTGTGATGGGATACTCTGAAATATAAAATGAAACTTTCTATCTCTGTAAAATTGCTGTACAGAACTGATGGGACTGTATTGTCAGGGTCATTGTTTTGATTTTTTTAAGTGTGTTTTATGGGTATAATTAAATAAATAACTTTTGGTGATATTTCAGCGTGAGAAGCTGATACATGAGTTGGAGGAAGAAAGACATTTGAGACTTGAGAGCGAAAAAAGATTACGGGAGGTGACACTGGAGTCAGAGCGGAGCCGGGCTCAGATGCGTGGGCTACAAGAACAGTTTTCCAGGTATGTTGCACAAGTAAACTGTGTTCAAAATGAGAACATACTTTCTCCAAAATGGGAAGAACATACTTTGGTGCAGAAACATTGATCAGACCTGTTGATAACTTGAATGGATATAACCTAAGGCAAAAACTGCTCTTCGTTTGAAGCTCTGTGAACGTAATGGGCTCTTGGCTAAATGATTGTTAACATCCTTAAAAGGCTTATGCCATCATTCTATGTAATGACAAAAAATTTCATTTCTAGAGATTTTGCATTTCTTAGAATTCCCAACAATTTTCTAAGTGTAGGTCTTCGTTTCTTGAAAAGTGCATGTCATTGATAAGTCAGTATGTGGTTGGTTGTTTCTATTAAACAACAAGAATGGATTTGATCAAGCTGAATAAAGTGAAAAAAAAAAAAAAAAAAAGGAGAAAAATTATACCTTTTAGCAACTGAGTGCTTTTTCTGCTTGGACATGCTTCAAATCTCTTCCTGCCCTGCCTGGGCCAGAGTTTTTGGGCTAGACCAGAACCCCACTTGCAAGAGAACCAGCTTAGAACTGGGATTTAAGACAAGCCACTCATGTGACAGGTGTAAGGTTTTGAAATATTTATTGTTTTCGTGATACATGATGAGATCTTGTACATCAAATACATTTTTAATTGTTTTGGTCACATGAACAGAAATGAAACAATAAAAAAAATCAAAAGATACAATGGCATTTTATGTTGTATATTTTCCATCAAGACTGAATATTAACTCATTCCCTTGGACGACTGAGTCATTGGAAAGTGAAAGTTCAGTTTGTTCACCTTATTAAAGGTGAAAAAGAATGGGGGGCTGTTTTTTTTTAACTGGTTGTGTTTTTTGGGGCTTTTAAGGCTTTCCGTTTGGGCATTTTTTATGGGTTTTTTCCTCAGTGTTTGCCATGCTGCTCCTCTGATTTGAATCTGTGTTTCTAGGCAACGCTGCAAAAACCATTGATAGCAATAATAAAATTTGTTCTCATCTGTTATTTTGTGTTTGTAAAATTTCCATTAATTCTCTTCAGAATCCAAAAAACTATTTAAAAAAAACACAAAGTGTTCAGTTAAGTCTGAAATTCTTCAATAAAAATGCTATTTCTTTTTTAGTTTTCTGTTGTTCCTCTTCTATGATCCTTCATTTCAGTTTTACTTGTTCTGATGAGACTCCTAATATACACAAAATAAATCCATCCTATGAGCATTCTTGCTTAGAATATTTTGCTCTATTTTATATTAATCTTTATTTAAGGAAGAATATCCCCAGGTCCTTTTTTTAGAACAGTATTATTGCTACACTAACTAGAAACCTTTGAAATAAACTTTGAAGATGATGGAGCCATGATTTAGAAAAGAAGGGGTGAGGGGAAGCCAGTCTGCAGAGTGATGCACCCAGTAACTCCATAAAATTTTAACTGTTATGTATTCAGATCTTTTCAGGGTATTGTTCAGGTATCTTCATTATTCCTGTGAAATTGCAGTAGTCTGATTCATTTCTACCATGTTTCTGAAAAGAATAACTATTTTATTAGTTAGGATCCCTGAAGTCCACTATCTTCAAATTAATCCATTCTTTTTCTTCCGTTACTATTTGCAGTTGAGCTTGCTCTGATTTATCAAGAAGCAGAGGAATGCAAGTTCTTTGAATTAAAGTTGTTTGTCTCTTTATCTTTGTACCTCTGATTCAGATAAAGGTGAATACCATCTAGATCAGCATTATGTTCTTTTTAAGTCTGTCTGCACATTGGCTAAACTGTTTGAAGGCAAACTTAAATATCACTTTTCATTAATGGAAACTTGGTTATTCCTGTGAGGAGGAAAAGAGCCATTGGCCTCATCAGGCTGTGGTTTTATGTTAGTGTAGACCAGATGCTAAGAAGGGAATTCATCACTTAAAGATTTTATTTGCTTTTAAAAGATATTTGTTTTGATGCATATTAAAGGGGGCTTTTTGCTGATGTTTAGTAGAATATGAAGATATTTGCTTGCACAAACAGACTTTCTTCCTAAACAAGTATATTTTTTTCTTACTCTGGGTGAACAAATAATGAAACTGGCAACTGGATAATCTTGTGCTGCTTAGAGATTCTGTATTGTTTGAAGGATTTGAGACTTTTTTCTCAATTTGAGCACAATTAAATGGGACAAGACAGGTGGTGATGAGAGTTGATGGTAAAATCAAATGAATTGGAAGTACTTTAGAAGAAGATGGCTAGAGAATAATACTTTGCATTTAAACATCTTGTCTTTCAAATGCAAATAGACTAAAGTAAGGACATGTATTATAACATAAATCTTTTAAATATGTGTAGTTTCTGAACTGAGTGGATGTACATACACATTTCTACATACAGATGCAGAGCAGTGGTTTACACTGATTTGGCAGATGTTTCTTTACATTTTAAACTATTTTCTTTGCATGTTTGAAAGAGTGAAACATAATAGCTGGTAAGCTGTAATTTGACCTTTGTAATCAGGGGAACAAAGCTACCTATTCCTAAATGAAATTGTGTGAAAACTTTACTCTGTCATATAAGCACATAGTGTAAGATTGAGAACTTCAGAAAGTGAGGTGTTTTCTTATTGATTGACGTTTCTGGTCTTACCAAGTAAGCAATATTTCAGGCTAGGAGTCTGAAATAAATCGAAGTTCTCTTTCTTAACATCTGTATAAATCTGCCAGAGCCTTAAAGTGACACAGTGCTTAGTTTGATAAATATGTGATAGCTGCTGAAAGAGCTTTTAAAACTAAGTTTCTTTTCTAGAATTGTACAGTGGTGCGTCCATGTAGTTTTAAATTTACTTTCTCATTTTATTGGAGGTGAATATGTGTAAGGTGTGGAGAAACTGTGCAGGAAAACTTTTTAATGCTAAAGTTGTGTTTTTACACTGTGGTTGGATGCAGTTATTTTTACATTGCCTTAATATAGTCTCACCTTGGGCTGAAATACTTTGTTTTCTTTCTTAAACCCACTGAGATCTATTGCTTTGCTGAAGCTGTTAAATTCTATAAGGCTCTTTTTGGCATGACAATGTATAGTTGCATGTTGCTCAAATGCACAGAGACTAACTCTATAAATGCATATCAGCCCAGTTTCTACCAAGACAGAGACATACAGTCTGACTATCTGGTTTTGATTGTTGGCAACTGCCATGGTGGCTCACCATTTAGGTTGATAGTGTGCCTGCTGCCTCTTTATCCAGCTAAATAAATTAGGCTAATTTTTCTCAGTTTGGTTTTTGTTTGTTTATTTTTGGTTGTTTTTTTTTGCTCACTCACAGTTTAACACTAGTCCTTCCTCAAACTTCTCACATCTTGGACATTAGGGAAGAAAATACACTGTGCCTCATGTGCCTCCTTCTTCTTGGTTTCAGCTGTACTTTTCCTACTTTCAGCATTTTCCTACAATAGTAGGAACAGAAATGCAGTAACTTTGCCTGAAGCAGTAGGTGTGATTTATAGTATCATTCTAAAAAGCACACTAATAGATACAATATAAATTGTTTGCATTTCCCTGCTGTACATCAGTAAGCAATAGAAATTGCTGTCTCTTGAGTGCATATAGTTCATGTGACTCTAAACTGGGATTAAATGTTAAAGCAGTAAAAGAGGTAGCTTTACTTGAGTTAGTTTGATTACTGTTTTGGTCTGAATGAAACAAGTTCAATAAACACTATTATAAAGTATATCTCTGAACAGTAATTGAAAAGGCTGTTATCAAATCTTAAAAATCCCTGTTGGGTAAATTTCAAAAATCTTTCAGTTAAGGTTGTGATGTTTATTGGTATCAATGTCTATGACTGGAGAACTCTCTCAGGCTTTTAAGTATAGATGCTATTGGAAGAGTAGGAAATGGTCCTTATTTGAAGGGTCCTGTGAATGGGATGAGTGTAATTCTCATTAGACTGTATTTCAGCATTGCCCTTACATTAATATTGACTGTAGGGTTAAGCCTGTCACTTCTGACAAGGGGGAAAATGACTGCTACAAATCCGGCAACACTTGGCATAAAAGGACTGTATGGCTGTTGGTTTAGGCACATCCTTCATGATTTTCTCAAATTATTGTTAATTCCCCTTGCTCCCTTCTGTCTTGTCAGCAGGTGACTGGAAATAATAACTGTTTTCCTAGCAGCTGTGATAAGGAGATTTTTTGCATTGCACCAGCCTGTTGATGTTGCATCATCACATCTTAATTTCTAACCTCTGCTTGACCTAGAGGTCACACCTGCCTGCACTTTTGTGGCCTTACTGACATGCCTGGTAATCCACTTACAACAAAGACCATGTCTGGGAAATATAAACCAGTAGGAGACCTAAGTAGCCTCAGTGGTTGATCAGTTTGTTGAATGCCCACCATTTTAATCTCATTTCTGGAGAGATTAAAATGCTCTCCTGGCACCCATTGATGGTATTCCTTTGATTCTGTCATAGCAGAGGTGAATAAAATACTATGTGGGAATTCACTCCTTTTCTCAGAGGAAGATTACAGAAGAAGTTGTCTGCTATTTTATGTAGTTCTGCAGAGATCTCCTATCATCCTCCCTGCATGCCCTGTTTGTAGGGTTATTGTGGGAAGCAGATTGCCCCAAAGATGGAGTTTGTGTCAAAGGCTGACCCTGTCATCGTGCCCCGTGGTTTTGATTCCACCAGATTTTATTAGATGATACTGTATGAAATTTTACAAGGAAAACTATTGAATAAGTGTAACAGACAACTTGCTAACTTGTGTGGGCTCCATGTCTGGTGTGTATTTCTCCTGTGCACTTGCTTCCTGATTTGCTGCTGACTGTGAGATGGCCACTGTCAAACACCTTGTGGCAGGTTAACCTGGATTGGCTGCCAAGTGTCCACCCAGCCACTCTCTCACTCACCCTCCTCAAGAGGACTGGGGGAGAAAAGGATAAGAAAAAACCCTCATGGGTTGAGTTAAGGTCAGGGAGATCAGGGGGAAAATAGGCTTGACTTGGAAAAAATTAATTTAACTCATTGCCAGTAAATACAGCATAGGATAGTGAGAAACAATGACAAAACTAATAATGCTTTCTCCCACCCCTCCCTTCTTCCCAGACTCAACTTCATTCCTGTATTCCTGACTCTTTGACCTCCACCCTGAGCAGCATGTTGGCTGGTAGGGTTATGGGGGAGCTGCTGCAGTCAGTGCAAAACACTTGGTCTCTTCCACTGCTTCCTATTCATACCCTTTCCCTGCTCCAGTGTGGGGTTTGTCCCACTGGGGTCTGTGACTGCTGGGAGGCCTCTCAGGTGTCTGCTGTAAGGGGGGTGAGACGGATGCCTACTCAGGCACAAGGTCTGGAGCTGCCACTCTCCATGTGCTGTTGCTGCAGGACTGCTGAGCCCTTGGCTGAACTCACTGAGCCTCGGGACGTGGTGTGAATGCTGCTTTACTGGGGCTTTGGATACTTAGGATATCGATCCTGTCTTTGGATTAGAATTGACAGAGTTAAAGAATGAAGTTTCTTTTAGATTAACATTGAAAGGGTGAGTATATTAGTATTTTTATTTATGTGCATGTACAACACTTAGGCGCATATTTCATCTCTAATAGTTACTCAGAACTGTCAAGCACTATTCTAAGTAAGATCAAGGAGCTTTTGTGTGAATAGTTTTCATCTGGAAGAAAATAAGGGAATGGTTTTACTAAATCCATGAAATTAAGCCCAGAGGAGATTTCTCCAAGTTGTATATGGAGTTTGACCCCACTCAGTTTCTGGGCTACTTTGAACTAAATATTCTGGTTTCCTGTTGTTTGACCAAGAAGAAGAAAAAAATAAATTTTATGTTTTTTCATACCAGGCTTAATTTTCCCCACTTTTCAGTTCTGTGTATGAGTACAGTGATTTTGAAAGTACATATACATGCGAAATATCTTCAAAGAATGTGTTATCTTAATTTTCTTCAACAACTAAATTCTCATTCTCATGCTAGAAGCCATCAGATTGAAATACATATTTTCATATGGAAGTTGGGAAAGAACAAAAGCAACAAGGTCAGAGGCTGCAGAGGACTGAAGAACCAGTGTAAACTTGAAACACAGAAATCATGTCAGGACCAGAAGTTATAGAAAACTAAATTGCATGATGTATATTGACTTGTGTAACACTTTTAGAGAGCAAAGAATTGCTTTACTGCAGGCATTTTAGAGATGTACAGAGGTACATGCAGTTCTCCATCTTCTGTGGACTCTTAACACATTGAAGCTACATTAAGAGCCAACCCTGTTTCATAACCCTGATGTGCACTAGTAAATCATGTTGTGGTGTGTCGTGGCAGCTCTTAGTTGCTGAAAGCTTCTTGCAAGGGATCCAGGGAAGTGGGTAAATTTTATCTTTCATCTGTGTGCTCAGAAAAACCTGGGTTTGGTTTGTATTTATCTGTGTGCTCACAGAGTGCATCATACTTATATTTCTGGAAGGTTGCATCTATTGCCTTTTACTGATTTATTAGAGCATGAAATGATATTCTGCTTCCTCTGTTCTAGCTAGCACTATAATTTAATAGGATATAGTGGGTTTTTTCCCTTTGCATAATGTAACAGATTAAGACAAAAGTACCACTAGGTTATAGTGTAATCCTTTGGGTTGCACTGTCTTTTGAAACATGCAAGACGGAGACTAATATAGAAAATTATATCAACATTTTCGCCATGGGTTAACAGTAGGCTACCAATGCCTGTATACAGGTCAGAACACCACATAGAATCTGTTCCATGTGTTAATTTTTGTAGTAAAAAGGTGGTTTGAATATTCTTTGCACTCCCATACCACAGTCCTGACCAAGCAGAACCTATCTGTATTAAGTAGTGTGTTTTATGTATCCATCATCTCTCTTCTTATGTGGCTGTCTCATTCCCAAAGTGAGAGCTGACGTTGAAGGAAGCTCCCAGAAGCTTGGGAATAAGAGTAAGGATTCCTGTGCAGATGTAGTGATTTGGTTTGTAGAACTTTTTATGTCAAAGGACAGTGAACACCTTATTTTGGTGAGATTGCCAACTCCGTTGCTACTGGTATTTAAATAGATTAAGGTGTGATGTTTATGTACTGTGAAATCCTGTACCTGTTGATGTTCACAACTCTGTGTATTTTATTTTGCACAGTAATAGGTATGTTTTTGCAGTTATTTCTATCTACAGATAATTGTCCATTGTAAAGCATGTTTAAATTTATGAAAGGGCAGTGCTGCTATAGGAACTAAGTGCTATGACTGAGTAATGTTGCTGCCCAAGAGCTGTGTGGTCATGTGTGGTAAGATGTTTCCAAGGCAGATAGAACCTGTCACTGTCAGGAAGGCTTCTTTTACTTATTGTGATTTGCTGTTGTTATGAATGTATTTTTAAGATTGCACTGGAACATGCAAAGTTGCAGACTTTCTTTCCTGTGTAACTTACCACAGTTTGGCTTCTTTCGAACTCAGGAAATCAGGAAAGTCATAAATGTGTCACATGCTGTTCTACAGCTCCTTAATGCCATAGAAGGTAAAGAGACGACTCAAAACCTACACATTCCTTGGAATGATTAATGAAGTTTCCTCCATGACCATTCTCAGGGGATTACATACTTCCTAACACATGGATAACCCTTGCATCTTGGTTGCTGCATGGATCTCCATACCCTACTTCCACTGAGATAGTAGACTGGAGGACCTTGCTAGCATACTGTACCTCAAACACTGATGTGCTGCCCCCAGGCTTATCTCCAGTGACATAAGACTTCCCCCCCCCCGCCCTTTCAAATCTACTTTAAAGCACTTTCAGTGAGCCCTGATAACTCCTGTGCAGAGGTACTTTTGCCCCTTTATGAGAGGTTTACCCCATCTGTTGCCAGCAGACCTGGTGTCCTGTAAACCAACCCATGATCAAAAAAGCCAAAATTCTGCCAGTCAAGACCTGGAGTCTGTTGTTTCAAAAAAGAAGGCCTTTCATATAACTACGTGCTATTATGAAAATCAGTAATTCTTTCTGCCATGTTTCCTTCCGAAACAGGCAAGACAAAACTTTCTGTTTCATTTTAGTGGGATAGAAGTCTTCAAAGTCTAGTTTATTCATGTAAAAACCAAATCCATCCTTCTGAACTTGAATATGGAATATGTGTGAACATATACACACAGATTGTGTGTATACCTTTGCCTTTTAAAAAATTATCTTAATTTCATAATATATGTATAAGAAAAAAATATTAAAAGGGAAATGGCAGAAATACCTGTGACAGAAGGGCAGTATGCTGATAAAGATCTTAAATCCCTACAGTGGAATATACTAAGGAGAGTCACCTTTGAAACAGTATTGTCATTTACTTTTTTGAAACCAGTAATTCAAAGAGATCTGTGTAAATGGAAATGATTAGAGAAGTTGAACTAAGTAAGGAGAACAGGCAAGAAGAAAGCTGGCAAAGAACTGATGTTACCTTAGGATCTGCCTTGAATGACTGTGGTAAATTTTAAGGTTATTTTTAAAAGCATCAGTCTGGTTTGAGCTACAGGAATGTTTAACAGAGTTGTTTTCTACACCAGCCCAATCACTCAGTCTCCCTTTGACTTCTCCTACCCTGCAATGTACAATGGCACTTTTTATGAATGATCCCTTCCTGGGAAGGGAGAGGATATGATACAGAGATGATGGAAAGTTTTGAAACCTCCATTGCACGTGCCTTTCACAACTGATGGTCTTCCCCATGCTCCTGTCAGTCATGCACATGCTGTCAACACTTTGAAACTAATTTCTTCAAAGTGAGACTTTCTATTGGGGAGACACACATTTTTAAAATCAATATGTATAAAATTGATCCTCTGATTTCATTTTTAGCTTGAAGTTGCCACTGAAATAACGTTGGATTTATCCCATTTTAGTTTACTGATCCTTTCAGACTTGTGGTTCCTTTTGTCATATGATTGGAAACCCATGTCTGATATGCAGTTTGTACATTATAGACTGTTTGTCTTTACTAATGGATCATAGAGAAACGCGAGTTTATGATCACAATTTTTGTGGTTGTTTTTCTGTTAGATGTTTGAGATGGCTTGTATTAGTAATTTTTCTGTACTATAAAACTTGTGTTGTAAACTGCAAATGTATCATTAATGAGCAGTGATGTGTATTCAGATTGATGGTGGTAGGTACAGACCAAATTAAACCATGAGGGAATACTATGATTAAAAAGCTGACATAAAATCAAATGATCTTCATAGTTATACTTCTCCTTTATGAGCATGATTGGAATCTTCAAAGGTTCATTGCTTGACTGAGTGTAAGTTTTACCTCTACAATTTTACAACAAACTAAACCAGGGAGCCTACACACTCATTCTAATTGCATGCAGATAAAATCTGATCCAGAAAAGTGCTCAACCTCTTTAAGATACTGGTGTGCCTTTTGCACATCTGATCTAGTAAGTGTCTATGGTGGGGGAGTTGGAAGTAGATGATCTTAAGGTTTTTTCCAACCCAAACCATTCTAACCCAAACTATTCCACAATTCTATGATTCTGCTCTCATTCAGCACAGAAGGAAAAGTGTTTCAGTTACCTTTGGGGAGTTCAGTGCCTTAAATAGCACAGAACTGTAGATTTTGAGATGAAGAGGAGAAGATCATGAAATCCTGACTGTTTCCTCTCTGAGTAGAATAATAGAGGAATACTTTGTTTTGTCTAGATTTAAAACAAGGTTTTCTGGTTTTCATGTGTATATGAGGCAGGGAGGAGAAAAGATCTTTCTTAAAAGTACTCGAAATGATATAGGAAAACAGGCACAAAACTCTCCCTGTCTTGGTATTGCCTGTTGTACCCACAGGTGGGCCCTCTAGATTGTGACTTTTGCTCTCCTCAGTGATAAACGTTTGTAGAACTGTATCTTTACTCACAGTTTGCATAGCTGGCTTTCTAAAGCTGGTGTGCAAGTAAAGAGATGGTCTTTAAATGTGACCAATACATAATGTGTAAATATAATGAGTTTGTCATCCTGCTCTGCATAACCTTTTAAGTATCTACACTAACTAATGAAAATAGAATAATTTATCTGCCTGACTTGAGGTGGTAATGCATTTTTTCAACCTAGTAGCAATTCATAGTCTGCATAGGTAGGAATGTTTCACAGGAGAATTATTATGGTAATTTTAATTTTATCTTAGAACTTGTAATTATTTCACAGTATTGTTCTAAAGTAACAGACCGTGCAGCAGTTCATTTGTTTGTCAGTGCTCAAAATTGGGCAGTGCAACTTAAAAATTTAGCTTTATTCTTTTTATCAAAATGGTTTGGGTGTGTGTTTTCCCCTATGCACAAATTTTAAATATGAAAATAAAAATAAATAAATAATCAATGCAGTAAAAAGTTGCAGTGAATATAGTTAAAGTTGAAAAGCTATCATTTTAGGTGCAAACTTTTGTGGGGTTATGTTTCTCAGGGTATATGATAAACATGAAGAGAACAAGTTGGGATTTGTTTTCTTTAAATAGGCTTATAGACCTAGTTCTGATTATTCATCCCTTACTCTGATACTACATTTTCATAGATATTCTACAGGTGCATCCTCATGGATTTATGTCCGGAAGGCATAAGAAATTTGTTTCAGCTGCATGGATGTTGCTTGTGAATTTCCTTGATATATGTCATGTAGAGGAAAAATGGGGCTTAAAAAAGAAAAGATGCTTGGTTTTAGTCCACCAGTATCAGTAAGGAGAGCTGTGAGATCTTTCTTCTGCTTCTCACTGAGTTTGAATCTGGACTTAGCAGAGGGAATGTCCCCCTGAAAAGGAATAGGCATTTCCCTTCTTAAGGGTAAGATGTCATTGAGGGACAAATGAAGCAGTTTTGTCATCTGACATGATCAAAACTATTCAAATAAATAAGGAAAACTGGTGGGCCAAATCCTTGACAGGTCCTTAAAGGTGCCAGCTAACTGCACTAAAAATGCAACAATGAGAGTTGAGTGTCTCTGGCTGATGGCAGGAAGGGACATCATTAATTACTGTAGCTTTGCCTGTAAGAGGTTTATTGCTTACAATCTTTATATTTTTTGCAGTGTCATTAATCATGCTGAAGTTATATGACTAATATTGTTATAAGTCCTAACTCCACAGGGATTCTGTTACAATTTAGTAACAATTACTGTCTAGTAGTTCAGATAGCTTTTATTGTACAGCATTGCCAAAAATCTTAAAGCGATTATCTTTGGTCATAACGTGTGCTTCAGTTTGCAGATGCTGTAAGCAAATGTAAATTGATTTAACTGATTTTTTCAGTATAACATGGTTTTAATTCCATGTGTAGTGCCTGCCCCATAATCTCAAATTTTATAAATTGGGCACTACTACCCTTCAGTCAAATTGTGTACTAAATAGCATTAATTAAATACATATTTCAGAAAGCATCTGTCTTCTAAGCATGCAGTATAATAACTACACATAGGTTATCCTGAAAGCATTGTCCAAAGGCTGTCAGTAGAATGTTCAAAACAATGAACTCCTCTTGTGACAACCAGATAATTAAGGATATGCTGTAAAAGGATGCAGAAAAACTACAAATCCTGTTCAAAACAAGTAACATCATAGAAATCACTGTGTATTTGAGGTTGTTGATCCACACTCTTAGTTTACATTATACCTTGGAGAAGGTTTTTCTTTTATATCATTCTGTTTCGTGATAACTGCATCCCAATTCGATTGCTTTCTTCAAGATAAGGGATTTTACTCTTCTTGGTTTTCACCACCATTCCAGATAGGAAGGAAAAAGTGTCATGCCAAGGAAGAGTTGCATTTGTCATGAGAAAAGTGGTTAGGAGGAGATGTAAGATGGTGAGGCTTAACACTGCAAGGAAACAGAGATTTCTGTAGCCTCTTGTTTTGGCACAGGAAGTTGTACTGCATTTTAGAACTTGACATAACTTTTTTCTGCTGTTTTTTTAATCCTTCTTTTTTATCCTTCTATGTTTTTGAGATATAATTGTCCATTTTTTCACGCCAGTACATAGCAGAGAAAGCACATCCTGCCATACATTGTGCCTGGATTGGAAATACAGGCCAACTGTGTGTTTTGAGCTAAGTTTTCATTCTCTAGGAATACAGATTAGGTCATTAAGTTGTAGTACCCTTATCGGTGTTAGCAAGCTGCAGTCTATTAATTGAGTGAATGTGGCATGGGTTGATACACTGTCTCACCTGATCAGAAGGTAACATTTTTCTGTCTTTAGCTATAGGTTTTATCCTTCATCCTAAACCCTTTTAGAGACACTGAGCTGATTGTGGTTTTATTGCTGTGTTTTGTTTGTCTTCAGCTGGCAGATTTCTTCCAGCTTCTATCTACAAACCACAAGAAAGCTAATCATGGGTCGTGTCTAGATGATAAGCAAGTAACAATAAGCCTTTGTGTATATTAGTTTTTACTGGAAAAATCAGTAAGAAAATGGAAAATTCTGACCAATTCTACTACTTTTTGAGAGGCAGGTAAGGCAGAGCAAGGTAATGAGTAGATTAAGAAGCCATGGAGTTGAGTGACTTATTTACAGTTACAGTATATCAAAGTGGGTCTGTGTTAAAAGTGGTCTACAGTTGAGATCCCTCCCACTGGCTTGCTGGATGCAAGAGTATCTCAGAATCTTCTCAAGTACAGTACATCTCTGTTGCTACTACGTTTTTGTTCTCAAACTGCAGAGAAAAAATACAAAACAATCCAACTCCCAATGGAGTTACCTTGAAAGATAAATGTCTGTCAAATTCAATTCTTATGTCTTAGTTCTCAAGCCTTTACAGAGAAAAGAGTTCATTTTGTCTAAGCCTATGCAGTAGTGAGTAGTGGGAGGGTATGTTATATTGGCGTGATTTTAATGTAGAATGTTAAAGAAACACTGAGTTTCACAGAGGTCATTTAGATTCATTTCTGAAGTATTTGTTGAAGACAATTTTAGTGTATACAGGGGAGAAAAATGGACCACTGGTTTCATTAGTTTTGTACTTCAGTGAGTATTCTTGTTGTAAAAATACTTTAAATATTCTGGGTTTCATTCAGCTCTTTTAGTTATATACTGAATTGTTGAAATTTATAGCTTTGAAAAATAATGAGCAATGTTTTTCTATTCTATTCCAGACTTGTCTGCATTTCACTGCGAACCCTCTGTTGCGTATTTTATGACATATTTAGTGTTTATTGCAGTACTATATGTATATTCTCAATCAGTGTGTTTGTAATAGCATGATTATATGGCAACTGCAATGTGAAACACAGACATCATGATCCATTGTAGTGCTGGCAGGATGAGAAATGTCAATTGAGGTTGTTGTAAGAGGTTTCCTAATCCTGCTGAACTAAAGAGTGAGATTCTTTCTGAATCATTGCCATCTGGAGTATATAAAAATTTGAAATAACCTTTTATCATTAGGTTGGCACATTTTACTGGAGCAATATTGGCATTGATGAAGTTCTAATGAAATGAAATACTGTGCACTCAGAAAAACTCACTGCTTCATTATGTTGTCTAAGTTCTTAAGAACCCTCCTGTCCAATTTATGAAGGTTATTGAGTAGTTAAAATGTTTTAAATCTTAAAGATAGTCTTTGTTTACAATAAGGTGACATTTTAATATGGATATTAATCTAGTTATAAATGGAAACCAGCATTGCATGGGATAGAGAATAATTAGTAAATCATAGTATAATCAGGTAAATTAGATCACTTTCTCTATTTTCTTGACTTGCTCTACTTATTTGACAGGTATTTGTTGCCCATAAATTTTTTGGTCTAAAATTAGACCAAGAGGCTTCATGCCCCATCTTGTCAGAAGCTATTGTGGCACATAATCCTTCCACAATCTGATCATGCCCACTGTCAAATAGTTGTTCTGTCCACCTGCTCGTCTGTTCTGTACTGAACTGCTCTTATTTGTAGTCCATACAATACTGCTGAGTTTATGCATATTTGCTCTCATATCAGGCTCATTTATAAATTCGTATTGGCTAATCCTGTCCCCACCAAACCTGTGCTTTACCAGACTAAACTTGGTTATCTTGACACTTTCCTGGGCCTGTTGTGATACGAGTTAATTCGTTCTTGAAGACGTGCACTGAACATGTATTTCACATGGGTCTGATACCAATTTCACAGGTATGTGCGTGTCTCTTACTGCCGTCTTTCTAGAGCAGTTGCATTGAACTTAATTGCTCTCTTTTGGGTGGGAGGAGAGTATTGCCAGGAAATACAGCTGGCACCCAGTAAGTTGCCTATAGGCACTATTGTTTGAGCGTGAACGCCTGGGCTTTCTTTAGCGAGACCCTTACAGGTAGTGAAAGCACAGGCTAAATTATAAACCTTGATGTTCACACTGCCCCCACATCTTCCTTGCTGATCTGTTCTGTGTCTTCTCTTGCTGCTGTCCTGAGCCCTGTCTGTCTTCTCTTATCTGTTCTTCCTGCAGTCTCTGGTTATCTGGATTCTCTTTCACTTAAAACACCCACTGGAGTTTCTGAATGGCCAGTATTATAATTCTTGCATTGAGGAGAGTGATATTTGCTGACTATATGCTCTTTAGCAGAGATATATGGTTAGGCAAATTTCTAGTTAAAAATCCTGACTCTGATGTTCAAATCTTAATCACCTTGAAACTTCAATCTGTTCCTTAGTTCTGCTTTTGAAGGGGAGTAATCATCATGTTTTTCAGAGAACTAGATGACAGTCCTCCTCACTGTTCAGATTAAACAATATGAAGGCTGAGAGCTAGTGCTGGATTTAGAAGATGAAGGATTAGGACTGTTTAATTGTTTTGAGGATGTGATTTCATTCTATCATGCTTAAGTTGAAGTGGGCCAGTGATTTTGTGATCCCATAAATATAGTAGATAAGAATATATTTTATTTTAAGCATCTTGTTTATTCTCTCTATATTCTTATGTAATTCCAACAGAAATTTATGTCTCCAGTATTGAGATTAATCTTTAAAAAGTGCTAGCCAATTCTTGTGCTAAATCTGTTTACTTCTGCGGCATAGATAAACCCCAAACATTGCTGATTATTCTGTAAATCATATTGCTCTCAATTTCATAAACGTGTTGGGATTAAATAAAAGAGATGAGTATCATATTCTATGTCTTTTATTTCTTAATGTTTTGCATTTAAACTTTTCAGTTAAATCTCTAAATGCATCTGCTGTTATCTGTTGTGAATATGTACTATTGCTCAAGCTGGTAATACACAAGAGAACATTTTAGACATTCTGAGCCTTTGCTTGATTTACCTGCTTTGTGATGATTTTCCAAGACAAGTACTGGTTTTACAGCTGACTAATAACCTGTAAAGCTACAGAGATAAATTAAAAAGAAAAACAGCACTACTCCTCCCACCAGAATATGCAGAGGTAAGTCCAAATTGGAGAGCTGCCTAACGGTACCCGAGCTAGCATTCAATGGGTCACACAGCACCAGAACTAGTGTCTGCATCAGTATATTCTCTAAGCGTGTTCCCCAGATGAATGTTCTCTTGGCTGCCCTGCAGGGAGCTCCTCAGTGCAGTGTTGTTGGTCAGGGTCAAAGCCAGCTCTTTGAAAGGTAGTTTGGTTATCTGAGCTGCAGCATTGCTTTTAATGAAGAGTATGCATCTCCTGCAGAAATAACATTCAGCAAATTATGTTAGGAAGATAAGCAGAGAGGAGAAATAATCACAGTTTCTGAAATTTAAAATCTACATTTGAAAAATACGTTAATGGAATAAATGGTAGTAATAGTTTCATTGCCTTCTTGGTCCATGGAAACAGAGAAGATTTGTAAAGATTGGTAGTGTCTCATGTTACAGAAGCTGATACAAGTCTAATGAACTAATAATTCAGACTATACATAGCTTGAAATTTTCTGTTTCTGACCTGGAGAAACATTTGTTTCATGTAAACATGTTTCACCCTTTGTTTTTCTGTATCTAAATCAGTTGGCTTTAAAAGAAGATTATGAAAATGATTCAAAATCTCTTGGGATTTGTTTCCTCTGTTGTCTTCTAAATGAAAGTAGTGATGTTTTACAGCTAAGCAAATAGAGAAATTCTGAACAATTGACCAATAATACATCTGTGAAATCATATATAGCATTAAGAAATAGAATGGGAAGTATTTAAACGCCAAAAGAAAACCTTGGTAACTGAAAATCTGGTCCATCTACCAGCCGAAAAAAAGATACATGTGCGAATTAAAAGACACAAATGAACTATAAACAGATGCCAAGTCTTTCACAGACAGACTGCATTTAATGGAAGCCACAGAAGTGTTTCAAGTGGCTACTGACCCCATTATTTCTAACCCCATACCCAGTGGTAGATCATCAGACTTCATGTCTTTCAAAGTAGTTGTATGTGTATACTCATAAAATAAATCTGCCTTGTGGACCTCTGAAAGGAGCCCTGTTTACGTGTAATCCTGCATGTTCTTTGGTATTATGTTCTTAATGAATGAGAAGAAAAAGACCACAGTCTACCTGAATCTGGTGTGATTAAACAAAATTGCAGAGTTCTGTTACAAAATGGGGTCTGTGGGCAGAGGCAGTGATTATGCCATAGAAAACGTATGCCTTTGCACAGACACTGCCAACTAACTCCCATTAAAAGGGATCAGAGCAGTCAGTGCTGAGGAAACCGAGCAGGAAAAGGGAAGACTCTTTATATGTCTTGTCTCCCTTTCCAGAATCAAGGATGGAAAATTCAGTTAACTTGTGCTTCGTGAAGAAGCAAATGCTGGAATGTTTGTTCTCAATAATTTTTAATGATATTTTAAAAAGTGTATTGGAAAACAAAGCAGGGCTAAGCATTTCTTACACAATTTTAGGTTTTATGACGGTTCTTTAAAATTTAGAAGGTTCAGAACAGGGAGCTTCCATGGGAGTTTAAAAACAAAGGAATTAAATTCCTCTATTTTAAGAAAATAACCTTATAAACATGCCACTTGATAAATGTTTGTGTGTTTATTTTTAAGGGGGGGTGGGTTTGGAAGAATAGAAGGCTTCTTTTTACACCTTTTTTTATGGAGTGAAGGGTTGAGAGGGAAAAGTCTTGATTTCATTTCATTGTTCACCATGGGCCTCTTTTGCATGGGTTCTTGGTGCAGCAGGTGTACCTGCGACATCATCAGGAGCTACTATGAGTAGTGCAGCTGAGGGAGTTGAGAGCCAAATAACCCACCAGATCTCAGAGACTGGGATTTCAGTCCCCATCTTCATGTATTCCATGGAGGCAGCAGCAGAAAATAGTAGTGGCCAGACTTTGCGAACGAAGATCTGTGGAAGGTCTTTGTACGCCTTCCAGCCTGCGCATTGGATTTATTTTAGGTGGGACACAGTGCGCGCAGAACTGAGCCCACCCTTTAATCCTGAGGTTCGTCTGCCGGGGCCAAGCGAGCTTGGACAGTGGCAGCGAGGTCCTCAGGACGTAGGTGGATCGCCTTACAGGGCTAACGGGCTCCACCTGCCCGGGGAGTTTCCCCGACCGGGAATCGAACCCGGGCCTCGGCAGTTACAGTGCCGTGTCCTTAACCACTAGACCACCAGGGGCTCCCTATATATATAGCAGCAGAAAATACCAGGAGAACAAAAGCAAATTTGTTTGTCATAAATATATGTACATTTTTATACGTGGGACTTCTCATCTGTAGAATTCATAGTGTTTTACAAAGTAAATCTTTGTTTTTTCGGTAAAGCTATGTCATGCCTGAGACAAAAGATACCAATCTTGACTCTGATGGACTTGATAAGGTGCATAATAGGATCAAGTTCTTCATCGGGCATTGAATGCTTGCCTAAAAAACATAGTGAAGTAGCAGTTGATCAAGCCTATCAAGCAGCATTGAATGAATTTTTAAAAATACTAAAAAATGTTGAAATCTCACATGAAAAATTGGTAGATGGGAGGGAACAGTCTTGCTGAATGTCAGGAAACTGTTTTCCTGTCTGAATTTCCAAGCTGAGTGGTCTTACCACCAGTATGCTACTGATAGTATAAGACCATTTACAAATACATTTACTAAAAACCCTAAAATGAAAAATACCTGATGCACATTTCCAAAGATGCCTGTCCAGTGTAATAAGTTTTCAGTCACCACCAGTCTTCTTGCTAATCAAGAAGAGGAAAGCTCTAGTTACCTGTTACTCTAAGTCTGTAGGTTCCCAAATTGGCTTAAGAAAATCTTTGGAAAGAAGAAGAAGGAGAAGAAAAAAATCAATCTGCCATATAATTTTGAGTAATTTTTGGTTTCAGAATTCATTGTGACATACATGATTCTATTTCAGTAATCAAGTTGCAGGTCCATTACAGAATATTACTTAGTGAATGCACATTCTGATTGAGTTAAAGCTGATTGAAAAGATTTATTGTATTAAATACTACAACAGAGATACCTCACTTTCTGATAAACAGAGTAATAGCAGATCATATCTTTGTAATTTCTAAACACAGTAGATTATTATAAATGTCATTAATTCACTCTGATATATTTTTGCAACGAGAACAAAAGGATATGAAAAAGAAGTTGAAGAGCAAGAATATTAAATAAAAGGCGGGGGCAGGAACGCTTCTTTTCACATGCCTGGCTTTCCTGTTTGGGGTTTAAGAAAGTCTGTCTATTAGGATGTGGATTAGTGGAAGATTCATTCTTCTTCCTGATGTAGGTCAGACACTAGCTGACATGTGGTGAAGAAAAAGCCTGTTTTCCCCAGCAGCAAGTGGAAACAGGAGCTCTGCAGACTTTGAAACAGTGGACCAGACAGGATGAGTAGTTTTGATGTCCCGTGTGCTATGCAACAGATTTGAAATGTATGAGTAATGAAGGAGTACTGCAGAAGAATCTCTGCACAGTGTGGGGCCACATTAATGCTTTTTTAAAAAGCAGCTCAGTTCCTGAGTAGCCCTTTGTGAGAAGTGATTTGTCCGAGTCAGAAAAAGGAACTGGCAATGTCCTGGAACGTGCACAAGAGGAGTGTCCCCAGGAGAGACTATTCACAGGAGCCTGACTTTAATTTCATGCTAAGAGAGGCTGTTTGCAGGTATTGCATCTTTCTGGAGAAACTTTTCTTATTGATTGTGTTAAGTCTGAGAGAATTTTAGATGGATGAGAAATTCATAAAGCTGATTATATACTAACAGTTAGAGTTCAAAGTTGTGTGCAATCAATTTGAGGAGGTCTTATGACCCCTTTTTCAGCACCTGGAATGCTGCTCAGAAGAACTGTTTCTTCTTTTAGTGTCTTTTTATGTGAAATCTCATCATTTTTCACTCCATGAAAAGCATATAACTCTGATGTGTAGTATTGTGTGATTTATACAAGCCACAAATTTAATTTACCCATGGTTTAGATACTTTTGTTTCAATAGCTTTATAGATTTATCATGGGCTAGTTCCATTGCAACAAAAGTGTTCCAGCAGCTTTCTTAATCTCATTTGCAACTTTTGATAATGCTATTGTTGACTTAAAAATGAATTTCCAAATTTTAGTAATCTTCTGTCTTCTCCTTTCAACTCAATTTTAGTATGAATTTTAAAATTCTTATTATTTGAAAGCCTGTCCTGACAATGACTTCTGAGAACTGGCTACACATAGACCAGCTTAATTTCATGTGCATCTTAGACTGGATCTTTAGAAGGCTTGCCTTCTTTAGAGACAAATTTAGAGTTGTCATTAAGCATCCATTCTATTTATAATTTTTAATATGTTTTCACTGTTACAGTTAAAACTTTTTGCTGCTCAATTACAAAATTGCTTTTTTTTTTTTTCTTTTTAATTCCTGCTTCCACTGTCTGGAGTTTCTCAGTTTCATCATCACAGGTGTAAAATAAAATTTCTGGATTCTTTCTATGCTATTAAGTGTCTGAGTTAAGTCACTGGAAAGTGTGTGCATATTGCAATGAAGTTAGCTGTACTCGTCAAGGTTAACTGAGTGTCTTTGTCATGTATAACAGTAGGTTTCCCTCTTGTCAGCTCTTTCAAATACGTCACAAAATTACACCAGCTGATACTATTTTATGGAATTTCACAATGGAAATTTTGATAATGAGAGTATTGGTTATGTGTTCAAAGCATGACACTTGGAATCGTATTTTTATTTAATTTCTAAGGAAAGATTATATCTACCCCCTGCAGGTGTTTCAGTAACTAATCTGGATGAATCAAATTCTTCCTGCTGGGTGTAATTAATTTTTAGGCCAATCTCATGTTTTGTAGACCCCTTGTTTGGCAGAGATCAGCTTGACTGCAATGAGCAGTGAACTTTGAAATTTCTTTCTGGTTGGATCAGCCAGCTGAAGATATCCATCCTTCTGTCTGTCTGTCTATGTATCTATCCATCCATCCATCTATCTATCTATTCTATCTGTCTTTCGGTAGGTGTATGTGTTTTCCCAGTGATGGCATCAGGAGTCTGTTTTCCACACATATGTGAGAACATTGTCTCCTTATCCTCCCCCCCAGTCTACTGCCAGTACTCTGAGAGACAAGGTTGATGCAGAGGCTCAGGGTTTCTTTGTCTTGTTAGGTTAGGCACTTTTCTGAGAAGATTCTGTTAATAGATTATTTTTTAAAAAAATCCTTTGACCATATATAATATCTGGGGATGTTGAAAATAGATTACATCTTTTATCTTCACTGTTATCCTGTGTGAAAATAGTTGAGGTGAGATGGTGAGAGGTTTGTTTAGACTACAGGCTCTTTACAGCTGGATTTTTTTTTCCTTTTGTTAGGCAGTTTTTGATGTGCAAATATATAATATGTTTAATTCCAAGAATTATATTTTTCCCCATCAGTCCCTTCAAGATCAACTTCTGCAGTTAATTTAATTCTAAAGGCAGTTTTGGTCACAGAGCACCTCTAACAGTGCTGCTTACTGTTAAGTAGATAGGTTCCACCCACTTAGGGTAATGCAACAGTAAAATGGGACAATTTATCTATAGGCATTTCTGTATGTCTCAACACTGCCTAAAATCCTAACAGAGAAATTCTGTGCTAAGTGTGCAGCCTTTCTTTATAACTGGTGAACTGTATTCCTGGGGATTGTTTCAGCTACAACAGTGGCTTTTTTTGGCAGGTGAAGTTAATGGTTTCTGACAGGAATCACTATGTAGGCTTGTTTTCTTCAGTTTGAGCTCTCATGTGTTAAGCTTTCACATGTCAGACTTAAAAGAACTTATCTGTATTTACAACTCCAGGAATTATAAATAGGACAGTTTTTGATACCACCATTTAAGGTTATTTTATGAATTTTCTGTTCTTTGACATTTCAGTTTTTTCAGTCTGTCATCTGAATCATAATTTAAACCTGCATTAAAGATACTCATTTTTTAAACTAAATTATATTCTCACATGCTTAAAATATCTTTTGTTCTTGCAGGGAAGTTACCTGCTATAAAATGTGGTGTGAAAGCATTGCCCACTGCAGTGCTGCACTCAGGAGATACTTCACTGACCATAAGCCTCTGTCAAAACATAACTGATGGTGTTTGTCTCCAGAAGTGAAGAGACTATATAGGGGAAATCCAAATTTATCCAATTAGTCATACAAAATTTTTTCCAGTTAATCAGGAGATCTACTTCTATGACTGTAAAAGGCATAGCAAGTTGAGACTTTTTAGAGAACTATTTTAATTGAAAGGGTAAAACCCACAAACCAAAAACAAATGTCAGATGTCACATATTTTTTCCATGGCTGAGTGTATGACACCTGTAACTTGCAATTGCTGAAATATGCACATAAAAAAAATAAAAAAGGATGACTGTAGCTTTTGTTCATTTAGTTCCCAACGTTCATTACCAAGTGAAAAAAGTAAAAATATTTTATGTAACTCCTATGAAGTTTGTCATCAAATGTCCCACAAATATAGTAAAAAGCAAGAAAAAGTCTTTGTTGCAGTTCTGCAGTTAAATATTCTAGCCATGATTCTAAACTGTGAAGTTGAAGCTTAATACAGTACAGATGAGTGAAGTCCTACATACTCAGATTTTGTGGAGAATTATCAAGTTGTCCAAAGACAGATATACGCCTGCATCTGTTACTGAAACTACGCGAGAGTAAAAATGGAACTTGCTTCATTTATAGCTTTGCAGAAGAAACACATTGGGAAGGTATTTGTTGATAAAGAAATTGAATCATAGAATCACAGCACCACTAGAGAAAAATAAACCAAGATTCTTAATCAGAGAGAACAAATACTGCTACCTTACGTTTCACTAGGAGCTTTTTTTTTTTTTTTGATGTTTTGCTCTTGTAGATCTGATATGCAATTTATTTAGACTGAAAATCCCCCCATAGTCAAGAACAAACCTCTTTTGCCAACAAACACATAGAAGCAAAAAGACATGAAGAGCAGTCTAAACCTAAAATGTGTGAACTGTGCCTGGCACCTTTCTACTGTGAAGCCACACCGTTAGACATTATGTGAATAGAGGTAGGTAGATATTCTATGATATATTTTTTGGCTCTCTTTGCACTTACATAATTCATAGGCATACATTAACATGCACATAAACCAGCCTTTCATAATACTTCAGAATCCTGTCTTTGTACTGAAATATATATGTGAATATGGATTGCAATAATCCCTGTGGCTATTGCTAAAGAGAGGACATTGCAAGTGAGGAAAGTAAATGTCTTCCGTCTGAGGATGAATGTGGCAGCTGATGTTGGAGTAAGTTATGTTAATACATGGCTAGCATTTGATTTGCTGCCCACTGTAATTTTGTTAGGAGTCCTTAAGCAAAAGCTTTGCCACATACAAGAAAATCATATCTTAAATACTTCTTGTGGTTTTGCACATGGGCCTGATATCCATACTATACTGCCTGATATTCGTACTTCATTTTTTTCTATTGAGAAAAACCTCCCACTGATTTCAGCAGAGCTTCATACTTCTGTGGTGCAAGTTGTTCTCCATGGCTGGTTACACTTATTACATAAATGCTATTACAATTAAAATTACTTGAATTACTTTTATTCAAACCTTATTGGCCATTTAAATGGTTTTCAGCTGCTTTTTGATCTCATATTCCTTATGATTACCAAGATATTGAAGTAAGATCTCTTCCATTTGCTTGGATTTGCTCAGTGTAGCCCAAGCCTTTGCTATTAAACTTGTTTCATGGGATGGCAGGCACTGAGAAGGGGAGTTATATAGTGAGAAAGTCAAACCCAGTTGTCTTGCTTTGCTTTTCAGTGAGAAATTCTGTTTGCTTTTATTGGAAGAGGGCACTTCATTCTCACAGAAATGGTATCTGATTGATTCGCTAATGATGGCTCTCATACAGCAGAAATCACAAGCAAAATAAATACCAAGAGAACATGTGGCAGTCAAATATGTTTTCACTCAGCACATTCTTTGGTAATATCCTAATTTGTTTCTTAAAAGGTTTATTTTGCCTTTTTTTAAAAAATTTTTTTTTCAAGGACTTATAATTCATCATTAAGTTGCATGCTGGTGATCAGCATCTCTGTGCCTTTAGTTCTAATGAAAAAATAAACAGCCTGAAAAAAGCATAAAAGTACACTCCTGGGAGAACTTTAATCTTAAACTCATCATTTCATATTATGTTGTTTAGTAATAGACCACTGGAAGCATAAAAAAAATTTCTGTTTCTTTATTAACTTATTTTACTACTGAACATGTTTGTTACTTTATTGTATTATTTTCATGTGTATTGGGCTAATGACAGTTTTCTTAAGATACTCCAAAATTTCATGTACTGTCCTGTGAGTATCTCTAATTTGTAGCATTTGACAAGTATATTTCTTTCTACAAGGTCTGTCAGGATCTAAGGAGAGGTTTATGCTTTTTGCTGTCTATAGATACACCTTGCTTGCAACATTCACTGTCTTTTTGCTTTATGAAACTATATTAGCATCTCTCGAGCCACCAGTGTCTCAGCATGACCATCTTGCCTGTTCCACACCCCTCTCCAAGATACACATGTATGTGTGTGTCATTCTTTCATAGAGAGTAAGAGGAGAAGAGGAAATTTTATGGAAATTACAAATGAAAATATGTCAACCATTGTAATATTAAGTCTTTATCCTATTTATTAGCTATTACTTCTTCTGCAAAAAGGGAAGCTTGTGGCTAATTTTCCATTTTTCCTGCTCTAGCTAACTCTAAAAGTGTCAGGGAAAGAAACAGATAAATCTGTGCTTGGGAGTTGAAACTGGTGACTAAGACAAACCTTATCTCCAAAAGGGATCAGTGTGTTGCTTGGTCTCTGAAGTACCTCAAATTAGCATCTTTCATGCTATAATTGGCATTAATAATGTGTTAGGATAGAATTGAAATGCCTCATTGAGCTGCATGCTCTCTAAATTTTTAGTGGGTGTCCCATACCGTTTATTGCTGGAGACTCTTAATGGCTCCAATACTGTTTCTGGGTTAGTTTAAAGGAGTTACAGTCCTAATACATGGTCAATACAGGAGCCTTGTACCTATTTCTCTTTCATTAGTATTTCATGAGCAGGGAAAGGCAAGAAATGAAATGTGTTTCCTAGCTTATCAGAGCTGTGAGGGGAGTTGCTATTAATTACCGGAACAGAGTGATAATATTAATATCTTTGCCTGGCTGCTCCTGCAACGAACAGTGTCATATTAAATGGAGTAAGAAAGCATTTGCTGTCTTTACGGAACACAGGCATGAATTAGTTCCACTTTCTCTGGGCTTTGTCCATCTGTTGTATACTTGGAATTTAATATAAAAAGTAAAGGACTTTCTAATGAAATAAAAATATAACTGAAGAGGGAATAAAAAAAAGCCAAAATTAGGTGCTCAAGTTCCAACTATGACACCTAAATAAAGGTGCTTCTGAATGGTGATTCAAAAAATCTTTATGCTGAGTGAGAACCCAGCTAGAGCTGAGGGACAGATGGTATCACTTCATAGAACTCATGTATGTAAACAAGTGCGACAGGTAAATGACTGAGAATTTGTCTTTTAACTGTTTGGAAGAAAAAATGATGGTGAAGAAGGTCCTCTCTTCTGACCACTTAATGAAAGCAGCACTTGAGTCAGAATTGGAAGACTCAGTACCTACACAGAGCTTAGACTGAGGAATTTTAGCTGCTCTGCTGTCTTCCTGGAGGGTGTCCCCTAACTGGCAGATGGATGGCCTCCTCTTGAAATATTCTCCTCTTTCCCCCTAGAACTGGTGTCATGGAATCAGTTCATTTTGCATGTGTTCATGTAACTATGCACTGGATAAAAATTGCCCCACGTCTCCTATTAATAGTCCCAACTATTAATTTCAAGACCCTTCATGCTGTCTTCACACTGACCATGGCCTGTAGTTGAGTATGTGTTCCAGCTATAGAGCTGCAACACAGAAGGTCAACATCATCTTTCTCTCCCCACCTCATATGGTTGTCCTTGGCATAAGTGACAGCTCTACTCCAAGTGCGCCCACCACATCTGGTGCTCTTTGATGACTCTAGTGCTGCTCTTGTCCCTTCTAAAATCAGACTCAACTCTATCTCAGGCGCACAAGCACACTTATGAGTCCAACTCACAGTGATTTTAGTGATGAAGTCCTAAACTGTTCTTGGCATGGCTGGCCTTTTTTCTGTGTGAATTGAATGTGGTGAAAAGATTAAAAAATTGCTACAGTGTTTAATGTTTCTGCCTTCTTTACATTGTGCACCATTCTCACTTGATGGCTGATAGCAAGGAATATAATTTGTTAGGTACATATTATTAAGATGGTTTATGCTTTCACTTGTAGGCATGTACTAAGGGAGACTAGTCTCATAATGCATTTAAACTACAAAAGCAAATAGTATTAAATAATTAGGAGATGAGCCAGATGTAAGCATTTACTAAAATTAGGGATTTTAGAAAGTTAAACCAAGGTATGGGCAAAAGAAACGGAAACTTTATTTTGAAACCTACGCTTTAGGCAGCTCACACAATGAAAAATTATTATTCAGCCGGGGAGAGTTTAAATAGCAAAGAAAACTGAGATAAGATTTACCAGGCAATTGATGGTCATGGCCTGATGCCACATGGTCCTGACAGAATGCACAATTAACCTTTTTGTTTTATTATGTCTGCTTCAAATACCTGCAAGGTTATAATATTATCCTGGGAAAATGAATTTGAGTGACCTACGGGTAAGTAATGACATGAATAGTAACAAGAGATGATAGGTGCAGTGAAGAGATAAGTGTTCTTGCTTAACCACTGAACCTTATTAACTATGTATGTTACAGTATACTTGGTGCAAGTACTCGGTTAACATCTATTTATTTTCTAACAATTTGTTAACTGGGAGGTGCTTCACAAAAACTGCCTGGGTACACCCAGCAGTTGAAAAGCTGGTTTCTACTTTCTGTGTGCTTTCTAAAAGTATTACAGAATTTTCATGTGGAGCAGTGATGCAGATCTATGAACTATTTGTGAATTTATGGTCTGTTACTGTTATAACTCCCCATGTCACTGGGGAAGATACAATGTTGAATTTCTACCGTTATTCAGCGGAAAAATTGCTGTAACTACTTTGCCTTTCTAAAATACTTTTCTTTGATTCTTGTAAGTTGAAAGACATAAATTCACATCACTTTTCTTTTAAATAGAAATTAGTGCTTGTAAGATACTTGCCTTGGTAGCAAAGTCATATCACTCAAAGCATCAACCTAAATCTGGTTGTGTCCCACTAAAGTCAGTCAGACCCCTCCCAGTTTCTTCACCAGCTGTTGGTATCACACAGGGCAGCCACTCTTACAGAAACTAAATGGCCTCCCCACTACATTGCTGGGGAATGGCAAAAATAGAATTCAGCACTGGCTCCCAGCCAATGACTCTATTAATAAGTGAAATCTGAGGATAGAAAAATAAGCTGAGAACTTCCATACAAGAACTGGCCATATTGAAAGCTAAGAACTGGGTTATTCATCACATAGATGCTGATGATTTGGAGAAGCTGATGACCAACTAATAAGAGTGTTCTGTGATTGCTTTGTCTTAATGAAATGTGAATATTAATGTAGAAATAAAATAACTGTGATTTTATTTTTTTAATGACATTCCCTTATAATTGAACAAATGAATATCTGAAGAATTTTTTTGGGAAGTATCTGTTACAGCTCATTTAGAAAAGCACAATATGTGGGCTGTGTCGTTGGTGATACTTCCCAGAAAGGGATCCCATGAAAAAGTTGAGTTTCCTAACAGCATCTTTTAAATAAGGATTTCAAACAAGGTTTTCAGATATTGCTGATTTCTTTTTCAATTTTTTACTTGGACTGGAAAGAGCTGTGTACTGACCTACTGCTGAACCCCAGGATTTAGCTGTGTCTGACTTCACAGACGTGCTTTTGTACAATGGGCTCCTGTTCATGCCTCAGGTCTTGTTACATTTGTTGTCATCGAACCAGCAGATTTAATATGCTAATGATTTTGATGTTACAAAAATATCCCAGGTAGTGGAAAAAGAAGTGTATTTCGCCTCTTCAGATGCCAAGATTAAAAGAAAAAATCTATTTAATTGCAAAAAAATTTCCCTTCATCACAGTAACATGTCACAAACACTAGCTGTTTGTTCTGCAGTGGTTTGTTCCTATGTTACAAGAATTACCAAAAGAGAGAAACAGAGTGTTTAATATGAGGAGAGGGAGGCATGGAGGGGGAGAAGAGGAAAGATGTGAAAAACATGCATGAAGAATTCTGTTCTGAACAACATTTGATTGTACTCTTGCTTAGGGCAAAATAGACGTTGTTGTTTAATGTGTTGCAGATAGGCAGTATACTAAAGCCAACCTATTGCTGCTGATGTTGAGGTCAAGACATCTTTTTCTTCTTTATTCCAATACTCTGCTTCTTGTAGGAATCTAAAGAACTTAGTCTATTTTCTCTGAGGAAAACAGTGGGGATAGCATCCCCCCCCAATGTAATGGGCTATTCTGAATGACAAGTAGGAGGCAGGAAGGGAAACAAAAATTTCCAGCAGTGTCTTTCTCTTGCTTGGAAGATCAGATCTTCCTTACACAACTGCAGAACAATTTTATTCACTGTTAGGTACTGTTTTGAATTGACTGTAATAACTGATTATTCTGAACCATTAGAGTGGATGGGTAGCCTTTGTGATGGCTAATCGTAAATGTTGACTTACTGGTCCCATTTGAAAACAAACTGCTGAGCCATCCTAATGAGGTTTTCCTGGAGTGTGCACACATTCCAAATAATTGAATTAAATTGAATATGAGTCCCATGTAATTACAGCTGAATTGATTTGATTATATTCCCCACAAGGAAGGTAGATACAAAAGGTTTCAGTAATTTTAAAGCTTCTTGTAGTTTGTAGGTGTTATGTCTCTGTTAATTGTCAGTTTTGAAAAATTAATGACATTGGAAACATTTTTGGGGTGCTTATGTCATCTTTTTATCATAGTTTTCAGCACTATCCACTTAATTTCACATCCTATCTATGCTTTTCTGAGGATGGTTGTGCCTGGTGATCTTGGGGAAGGGTGGATAGCAGCCTGTGACTGCAGGCTGGGGGTGGATCAAAAGTGGGGCAGTTTTTCCCTCTCACTTTCAAACTATAAAGACATTTTTAGTAATTTTTTTCTTATCATTTAATAAATCGATATTTGCTTTTAAGAGTGAACAGAGAAAAAAAGGTATCAAGCTTCCTAGTGCATTTTTGTATTGGTGATCATTTCTGCAGTGCTCCTTGTGGGTAATATCTGCGTATTTCTGTTTATAATGGAATGTATGGAACAGAAGAAGGTTCTCTGTTTAAAAAGTTGTAAATTAATGTTAAACCTGTGTGAATTGTTGATGAAATTGGGGTGAACGTGTAAACTTTGAAAATCTGTACTCCACTGTGTGTTGGACTGGACCCATAATAATGCAGTCATCAACAAAGTGATATCTAAATAAATCTTTAGGATAATGCAGAATAGGCTGTCAGAGCATCTCCTGGAGAATATGTTGTTGAAGTTTATTAATAGATTTTTATTATGTGTTCCTAAGTAACGTATGCATGCATTATCTAGTTCTAGAGTTAGAAAAACATGACATTAAGATCCCAAAACTTGCTTTTTATAGTGGTGAATATACTAGTTAGTTAGTAACTCAGATAAAAAGAAAGTGCAGTCATAAGTTCTTGTAAAGTAATGCTAATTCTCTGAGATACCATTTTCTTAACTGTAGAAATAAAAGCAGTCGAAATATTTAAGGAAAACTGTCCACCAGAATTTTTTACATTATATTCATGGGAATTCCTTCTTCCTTACTATTTTTTCCTTTAATTGAATGTAAAGTTCATCTGAAACTTTGGGCTAGCTCAGGATTTGAGTAAATTAAATCTGCCTATCATGTCTGTGGCAGTATCAACACTAGACATAGTAATCCAGCACAGGGACTGAACTTCTATGGAGATTTAAATATAGGGCACCAACACTGAGGACCTGATCTTTGCTAAGACTTCTGTTCTAGGAGATGGCCTGAATGAGGCTACTATTTTAAAAACATACATGAGTGACTTTCTCTGTCTGTTGTCCCTATTACATCATGAAATACAAAGACCTAAATGTGGGCATGTTGACCAAAAAAGTTTAAAAAAAAATTAAATACATTTGGTGGAATTAAATCCACTTTTAATGTTCATGCCTTTTTATTTAAAGAACAGCATTTTTTCTGAATATGTTTTCCTGTCAGTATTGATACATACCGTGTATGGTAGAATTATTATACACAGCCAGAGGAAGGCATGTCATCTTAGGGTGTTGAGCACAGAAAACTCCTGAGAAAAAGGAAAGCGACAAAACCAGACACCACTAGATTAAAGTGAATTCTTACTTCTTTCTATTACTAGATCCTCCAAAATGTCTGTATATAAATGAGATTGAAAATCGTATTGAAAGACCTTGGCTCTGAAGATTATTTCATGATTGGTACAGGATGGTACAGTTTCAGCAGTAGCCAAAGGAAGCATTAGGTTTTGGTGGTGCAATGTTTTGAGAAGTCCACACAAGAGTGATTTCCTGTATTTTTAGGTTTTTTTTTTAATAGGCAGTATATATTCCCTGGCCATTGCAGTTCTGGTTGTGATTCACAACGTTGTCCAAATGTCAAATTTATCTTGCAGAAGTGAAGCACTACTGACCTTGTGTTTATAGTTCATAAAACTTTAGCTATCATTCGTTTATATATGTGGCATTTTATCTCAATTTTATGCAATGTGTGGGCAGAAATATATAAATTTTATATGAGATGACATTCATTAGTATATATAGTTGTGAGTTTTAATAAAGCATGAGTGTTGTAATTCAGTATAATCTGTGCAGTCTGCATGGCTTGAAAACCTCAAGCAAAATTTTTCATCCCAAAGTAAACATGGGCGAAAAAATAGACACTGATAAATTTTATCACAAGGTATTTTAAAAATAATTAACAGTTGGAACTGGCTGTTCTTTAGTAAAGTTTAAGTTCAACTTTCATAACTTGAATAGACTGCAATATTAAAAATACTTGTCTTCAAAATCAGACTTTTGCATTTACAATACTTTCACATTTTTATATTTCTAGATATTACTATAACATGGATAATAATTTTTTTAAAACAGGTTTTATATATGGATTCCCTTACTTATGTATATTTGGATTCTGAGGGTAACCTGTTCGTTTTTACTGCCAAATGAAGTATCTTTTTGATTGTTGAAAAATGGTTTAATATATATTTAAAATACAAGTGTTTTTAACCCAGTGCAATATTACATCATAAAATATTCATTATCTTAGATTTATACTGAATATACATTTTCAAGGCCCAATGCAGAAGGAAAGGATACTTTTTCCCCCAAAAATGACTATATTTCATGATTCTGTATTAACTGATGTGGAGAATGTCGATGATATGTTCCTCCTGAGCATTACTAGAAAAAGTGCTCATTCACACACGCTGATTCCTGTTATCTGAGCTCCTTCAGTTTTCTTTTCACTTCTGAAGTTTCTCCAAAATCCTGTTTAGGTGTGATTCATGTTAGTAAGTTTGCATCACTTCTCTAAATTATCTGTTTCCCTTAAGGAACTAAGTACATTACATTCTGCTGGAATTTATATGAAAATCCCATCTGAGCAGGGAGCTGGTATCACAGCAAATTTCAAGTGAAGATGTCAGGATTTCTCCTTGTTCTTCCTGAAATGCCTATTGGAAATGGATGTGTAGGCTCCAGTTCTGATTTTAAACAGAAGAGCCTTTCAGATTGCCTATTTGTATGTGGCAATCCTGTAAAATTTTAACTGAAATAAACCTCTTTTTTAAATTTTTTTCCTAGAAGGTGCCATCAATGCCATCTATCACTTATATCCTCTTGAGGTTAGGTTTTTGATAATTTTTTTAAGCTCTCAAATGGGTTTTTTCATACTTGCCGAGTAGATTGGGGCATCTTATTCTCCACTGACTGTGATCCATGACCCTGCTGGTTTTGACCTGCTGTCAATAAAGCTGTCCTTGAAATATCTGTTTGGTGAGAAACCTAAACTCAGGATGTCAAGCTAGCCAGCACCTAAACCAGTCAGTATTGTCTGACTTAGTGAGAAAGGCCAGGCACCTTTACAAGGTATTTTGTTTGATATCAACTGCCTGTCCTGATTTTATATTGCTCTCCTTCATGGAATCTGAGCGGTTTCTAAACTAAAAAGAAACTCTCAGGAGTAATATTCAGGAATAGATGTTTAATGCTGCGTATGACAAATATCATAGGTCTGTGAAATTTTAAATCTGTGGTACAGCTCATACCCATCCATAGCTTTTCCTCCATTTGTATAGTGACTGTTGCTCTGACTGAGGTCAGCTTGGTAAATAACCAGTCATCTGACTTTACTATGGTTGTCACACTCACTTGAAAATTTAATCGGTAAAAAAATTCTCCAAACATTAGAAGAAACCAGATTTTTTGTTAATTAACTTCCCAGTAAGTCTTATGGTACATTTCTCTCTTAGTGTGATTATATCTGTAGCTGTAGTAAGACAGTAAAAATAATGAAGTCTTATTTGTTTATTATTTTTGTATCCTGTTCTGTATGGGCTGTTCATATGCTTAGGAAAAGTCACAAAAAAACCCCCCCAAACTTAGACAATGCTTGTATTACTCCTTAAATATTGGGATTACAGAGAAAAGTTTAAACCAAACCATAGAGTTTGCATTGTGTCTACATAAAAGACTAAGATGGAAAAGAATGCCTTTACATTATTAAAGAAAAGAGGAGGCAGAGTAGAGTTTGGTAACAGAGGACTAAGCTGGGCTGCTGGGTTTTGTTCTTGACTAAATTATTAACCCAGTCAGATATCATTTTCACTGACATGTGAAAGGAAGTTTGAACCCTTTTGACTGACTGACTCTAGGTAAGTTACTCACTTTTCCTGTGCCTTTGATTTCAACAAAAATGAGAAAACTTTTAGGACGAAACACAGAGTGTAGGCAGTGCCAAATGATGTTGGATATCTTGTTTCTTGGTTGCCCAACAGTAACGTTTGCCAAAATACCCTTCATTTCCCAAGGTGGAAATTTAATGCTGTGAAACCTGTGTCTGTTTAAAGCAGACTCAGAAAAAACCAGCATATACAGTGCACTTGACAGTTCTGAAAACCTTTTGTAATGTGTGGATGTTGTAAGATACTGTTCAAGTGCAGGTTGCTGTCATCAGCAATGGGGTCTAGAATAACTCAAAACTATGACTTTTTATCTCTGTGATTATAACAATTAAGTTCTAAGAGTTATGAGTTATTCTAAGAGAATGTTGGATGTCTTTATATCATTAGGTATCCTACAGAATACAGGAAAATGTGATTTTTATATTCACAGTGAAAGATGTTGTTTATTACAAGGCATGTTTGTACTAAAGGTACATTCTTCTTTTAGATTACTGTTAATACACAATCTTTTAGGTATATTGCCATTTTTAAGCCCTTAATGCTTGCTAACAATTGAGTTCCTGCAGTTTGTATGTGTTTTGATATTGTTTATAAGCATGTGCTTAAAACAACTCTCTTGGTAAGAGCAACCTCTGATAAATAATAAATACTCAATAGTTAAATGAGTTGATTGCTTACATTTTAAGTTGACAACAGCTTTTTTCTCTCTGTTTAATTTTTTATCAGTGGTAGACTGAAGGATTTGCTCCCAAATGAATTCAAAATCCAGAAGCTTTGCACTTGTTCAAGAGGTGGGGATATAATTTATAAAATCAAGACGTATTTGCTCAAATTTTAAAATATTTGCCTTTAGAAAACAGTGTTAGAACTCAGTGTAAGTGATCACCCTACCAGGTAAGAATTTGTCTCTTTTCCTCCCATGAGATTATTTTTCATTTGGAGATGCATCAGTGTAAATATCAAAACAGAAAAGGCTGTGTGAAGAAGGCTGTAGCCTTTATTGTAAAATGAGTTACCATATTCCTTCAACAGCAATTCCAAATATTGTTGGATTTATAATTTTTACATTTCCAAACAGCAAGTTTATTTTTTTAGTAGGTTAATTTATGGCATTTGCAGGCCAAGTGATTTCTCAGAACGTGCAATGTGCTTAGTGGCATCAACAGCAAGTGAGAGTTTGAGAGGATGAAGATTAAGGAAATCTATTACACTTTCCTGTGGGATTCTGAAATTACTTTGAAGTGAAACATTAGCAATGAGCTAAACAAAGGTATAAAAATACTGTGCTAGGACTGCTCTCATGAACAGGCTGTCAGCATCTTTATTTTATAAGAATCTTGAATGTTTAGAAGACACTAATACAACAGGCAAATATGGATAATTTACAAATTGCTATTATTATAGCAGTTATTTTAAAAGGAATGTGAACATGGATGATCTAAAGTAATTCAGCTTCATTTTAGTTTCATTTTACACTCAATGCCAGCATTAGACGTCCTGCAAGATGACATTGCTTTCATTTGTGTCAGGTAGGATTTGACCTGTCTGGGTCATGTCTGTAATAAACATGATCTTTTTTCCTCATAACTACAGAACATTAAAACCTGAGTGAATTATTATAATTGTGTCATGAAATAGAGCTTAACTTAACAGAGCAAGCAGGAGCCTTAGATGTACCCACAGGTTATATTGCCTTTGTATAACTGGCTGAGAGTTTGACCTTTCCACCTGCCCAGCTGTGGATATAAAAGGACCTGACCTAATTCTTCTCATGTTTTTGGAATCCCCTGTCATGCACAACATTTCCTGTGTAGTGGTTTTGCTCATGATGAAGGTAAACTGCCCTTCTTGAAGAACGGATGGAATATTTAAAGTTTTGGCACTGTGAGATGTTGCTGTTCAGCATTTACCCTGTATTCTCAGCACGTCCAACCCAGCCTCTCTTTCATGTATCATCCTGGCTTTTTTGTTGTTGTTGTTATTGCCCTTTTCCCCTCCTGGACATGGATATTTAAATTGGTTTTTCAAAAAAAAAAAAAAGTCTCCTGCATTGTAATGGTGTATTATAAGAAAATGATTGTTTTCTTTCAACTTTTTATAATATTTAATTAAGGATTTAAAAGGATCTTTTCCTTTGTGTTGGTTCTTGCTTATAGGAGAAAAAAAGTCCCTCTGGAGGACTACTAAATTATTTCTTAGTAAGGAAGGCTTGTGAGGCTTTGTTTCCACCAGATTAGCTAAAATACATGCTCTCTGTTCACTTAAGTCACAAAGGCCCTGATTTTACGAAATGAACTGTTAAGTTCAATGGAATGGCTTCTGCCCAAAGTTAGGCAGTTTTGCAATAATTCATACCAGTACAGTCTGAAGCTGATAGACATAGCAGTTTCTAGAGTCATCTAATTTTTCTGCATTCCACTGACATAAACCCAGAACATTGAAAAATGCTGAACTTCTTGTCTTACAGGTATTTCCCAGGGTTTTCATAGTAGATCACCATACCCATATCTGTTCTATAAGTCCAGGAAAAAAGTGCTTATCTAGTTCACGCAGAAGCATATTATTTGCCAAGCCAAATTTTCAGATATCTCAACATGAATGTATATGTTCCTCAGGCGATTCTATATTTTCACAGTAGCACAAATTGTGTGGATAAGGTGGATAAGGTAACAGTTTATAGTAAACTGGTGATATTAATATTACATCTAATGTAACTTTCTTAAACTAGAAATGTAGATTTAAATATGCTCTGTTTGTTGTTCCTTGGTTAAACTTTTGCTTAGGAAATTTTCTCTGCAGTAATGCTCTTCCACTTAGCACAGATGAAAAGGTTGAGGATCTGTCCCCAGAGATGGAAATTTTTGAAACTTTCCATGTACCCAAGTATGGTTTGTATTCTAAAGGATGATGGAATATGATCTATTGTCTGGGTGCATGAAATCTGATTAAAGTTGTATCTTCATGTATTTATTCTGAATGCTGCTTGTGAAAGGTGAAAGCGTGGAAATTAAGGTCTTGTCTTTATAGAGCATGGGTGGCAAGGATTTACATTTCTTAAAACTTTGATGTTACCTCAGATCTGACCATGGAAACAGCCTGACTCTTGAAGGGAGAGATGGAGTTGATATTGGGGCTTTTTTTGGTGTCTGATGAATCTTTGATTAATGCTTCACACTTATTTATAATAATCATAAAACTGTTATGAAATACAAACTGTTAAATCAATTTTTTGAGGAAAAATATGAAACAAAGCCACAGAGGTATCCTATGACAGTGGGAAACCTTTGAAGAGGGGCTTCTTGAATCTTAGGCTGACACATAAACTGCTGGCTCTTCCTTTCTGAAGCAAATGTGGTTTGAGTTGATTTTGTTCTCCGGTTTAGATATTGTGGAAAAAGTAAATCCCAAATAGTCATGCTAAATTTTTTTACAGAGGAAAAAAAATCCATATAAGAAACACTGATGAGCTTCGCAATAAATATAAATACTACTTTTATAAATGACTCAACCTATGTTTCATTATAGTCATGTCGTATGAGAAGTAAACAGGGTAATGTTCACCTACTGCATTATTTAGAGATTTTTGGAGTACATTTTGAAAGCCTCATACAGAGCTCTACCCACAGGATTCCCATTAAACACAATGGGAGCTGCGTGGCTAAAATCCTGCAGAGCTGTTTGAAAATGTATCCCGTGCTGTGCTGAACACAGATGATTAAAGAATGAGTGCTTGAACAGGGAGGAGGGAGTGATGTTGTGATTCTCCATTTAGGGCTGTAGTTAAACTGAAAATCCTTCTCTAAACCCTACTTAAATGATCTCCCGTTGGAAGTCCTAGCTAATAGCTCTCCTGTGTCTGCAAAAGAAATACCAATAATGTACAAATGGTTAAACATTTGCACGTTAGAGATATCTAGATGTCCTTTCACTTCTCCTCTCTTTATGTTTACCTTTTCTGTTATTGTTGCACTTTATTCTTTGTCTTACATCTTGCTTAAATGCTTGTGTTCTTTTTTCTTCTCCCCAGAGTTCTCCTCTGTCTTTTATGCTCTGTATTCTCTTTTTTTGGTCCTCATGTCTTGCACTGTTCTCTTCCTTTCCACTCTCTCCTTTAGATGCTTTCTCAGTGTTATTTTTATGTACTTTTCTTCCTTGTTTATATGGATCTCCTTCTTCTCTCTTCTCCTAATCCAACCCTTTGTTTACCCAGTTGCTCAGTGTTGTGGCCAGAGTAATGGGATATGCCTTTCCAGATCCTTTTACTCTCCCCACCTATTCCTTTTGTTTTCCATATTGATAGCTGGCCATGCCTTTCCTCTTCTCAGTGGATTTCTGGCATCATAAAACTTGCCTCCTGAACCTATGAGGTGAGAAAAATTTCAGACACTGCCTCTGATACAGAGGTAACATTCTGCATGACTTCAGGAAGGTGAAAAGGGGAGCATTTGGGGAGGTTTCTTTATATTTCATTGCAAGTCTTAGATACAGAAACATTCCCCTGCATTTATGCAGTTCATCTGCAGGATAATGCAATTTAAAAAGATGAGCTTCAATAGTGACAAATTTGACATTTTGAACCTGTGTATTCTGGTGTGGTTTTTTCCTGATGTTACTTTATACAGTGGATAATGGCTGTGACAGAGTAATGTGTTTGGAAAAATGGGGGAGTGCTATATGGTGCTTAACCAGTGGCATGAAATTGTCCCTTTCCCTTTCCCTTCCCCTTCCCTTTCCGCTTCCCCTTCCCCTCTTCATGCAGTTGTTACATTTTTTCTTCTTGCATCTCATTTTCAGCTTGATATTATTCTTTCCCCCCTTTTTTTTCTTGTATCTTTTGCTTTTGATAGGCTTGCACACATATAGAAAGGGAGAACATTAAAAGTTGTTCATGACAAAATATATCTGGGTCCTTCTTGATTTTTTGTGACAAGTTCATAATTAGTTCGATTCAGCTCTACTTGTTTGTTGGCATCAAAGCTGATGATGCTGTATATGACACTATTGTAGCACTTTTCTATGTGCATTGTCCTGTATTTTTACTGCCTCATTATCAAATGCTTGGTTGTAGAAGAGCTGTCAATATAATTTTAGAGAGACTACCACTACCTAATGACACAGGTAATTAAGCCCTTGGAGACCATAATTCCAACCATATATTACTTGTTTAGGCCATTGCTGCTGTGATTTGGAAATCTACAACCACTAATCTTTCATTCTTATGACTCTGACATGACCTGTTTTTGTGGATGTTTTCCCACCACCTGAAAATTAGACTGCAAGAGTAATTACTTGTACATCTGAGGTTTCTTTGGTATAATCTATCTTGGTGTTTACTACATCTGTCCTGCGGAAGGGTAAACTCCTTTTGAGCTGGTCACTATAAGAATGGGAAACTGGATTGTTCCAGGGCAATGCTGCTGGAAACCCACCTGGAAGAAGGCCTTCTTTATGCTCAGGCATTCAGTATCCTGACAGTCATTTCCAATCTACTTTGAGGCAAAACAAATGGAGATATTTTATTTATATATTTTTCTTTCCGTAAGTTTGTAATTTTGAGTGTAACGTGGGGAGTTTGTTGTGTGAGAAGGTCTTAGCCATACGAAAAGGACATCAGGGACATTACCTGCTTATGAAGACTCTTGATCATAGCTGATCAACTAAGACCTGTCTCATACCCTCTGCTTTGTGAGTGTTTATTTGAAAATCCAAAGCAAGCTCTCTGCTGAGGAGAGAAAAGGAAAGACAATTTGTAGGTATATCTACTCATTATTCCCCTTAGGAATTAAAATATTGTCATGTCATTATTTGTAAGACAGATATCACTTGGAATATTCCTACACATTTAATCCCATCTTGGCTGATCTTACATTTAAAGGCTTTCAGGAAGTCACAGTTGAATTGAAAATCTCTTC
>VYXB01007300.1:488040-633167 GCA_013397135.1 Pachyramphus minor | reverse complement strand
CTGAAATTTGGAAGGGCTGAAGTCCAAAAATTCAAAAGAAATTATGTTTATTAAGACTTCCTGTTGTCTTTAAACGTATTTTTAAGCAAATCTTATGGTTACGAACCAGACCATTTTTCTTGGTGTTCTTTTTGAACATGTGAGGTGATTTTAGGGGTATCCAAGTTCAGAGTGGGAAGGTTTCCTCTCATACTTGGGTCTTGTGTAGGTACATGGGCAGGTGTTTGGCCTTTGCAGTTACCTGTACAATGTCAAGAATGGGCTGCAACTGTCATATGAATTTGATTTTTGATGTAAGATTTAGGTTATTGAACCAAACGAGGAATGATTTCTGGAATGTTTGCTAATTTACCATTAACTCCATTGGTAATTAGTTTTTTTAAGTCACTAAATTCACAAGTAACATTTTAAGTGAAAAAGAATACAAGAATTTAGTAAAACTTTACCGTCTTTGCCTCTGAAGGCATCAGAGCATCTTGTTAGGTGTTCAGTATAACGGAACCTTCTGAATAACCTTAAGGGTATGCATACGTAGTAGCCACTTAGTCAAAAGAATTGTATCTCTCTGTACTGCAGTAATATGCAAGCCCACTAGTGACTTAATCAGAAGAATTATATATTTTAAGTGTTTTGCATAGAAGTGTTTGACTGGGGAGTCAGAGAGGCTGAAAACAAGTCATGATAATTTCTGCAGAAGGAAAAAAGAGCTCCTTCCTGTCTTTATCTTTCTTACAGCTACTATTTGTACTCTGACAGCAAAGGTGGGTGTCACCACAGCACTTCTCAGTCAGTGCCTAAAAGCTTCATGATGGGCTGTGTAGCATGAAAATGCAACAGCTTGTTTGCATTGTGGAGGGTTCTGCAAATGCTCCTTGATGATAGACCTCATTTTCATCTCACATTTCTCTTCTATCTACTTTAACCCCACAAAAGCTGCCTCCCTCCACAGAACATCTTCCCTATTCATGGGAAACATGCAGAAATTTATGTAGCTGTGTCAAGGTGGTCTTCGTACCATCTTGAAACTGTGACTCAGAATTGAAAAAGAGCTTTTTACTTTTGAGCAGCCTTTCATTCCTGTAAGTAACTTAAAGCAGTAGTGGTCTGTCTGTATCAGGGTGCTTATATCTAAAATTAAATATGTGTATTTGGAGGACGTGATAGATATATCTATCTAGCTATACAGTTGCAAATATGGGAAAACAAATATTTGTTTAAAATGTAAAAAACAAGAAAGAAGTAAGAACCCTCTATTGTTTGAAATTGGAAATATTAGCAGTCCGTCTGTATAGTTGTCTGTAATTTTTTCTGAAGCTTTTAGTTGTGACTATTTCTGGTGCCTCCAGCATGAATATAGTTTGAACTTACGAACATATGTTTAAGCTGACACGAGAAATAACTTTCTGTATGTGTCCAGTTCCATCCGCTTATAGTTAATGAAAATATCTCCTGTCCTGAGGTCCCAAATATGTCACTGGGAAATTGTAGAAGGGACATCCTTTTCAGTTGAAAAATCTTTTCAATTGCCTGTGAGAAGGTTTTCTGTGAGGCTTAGTCTTGGACTGGTTTTTGTTTAATCCTCCATGCCTGTAACTTACAAAGTCATATACAGGGCCGGTGATGGAAGACACCCATACAGTCCATATGGCATTTGTCTATCTGTCAACACAGAAATAAACATTACCACTGGTTTCTCTCACAGCTCAGAAGCTTTTTGCTGTAGATAGAAGTATGATGAGTGAAATCCGTATGACTGAGACAATGGAAACACTTCCAACATTTCCTGGCTCAGATGGTAGTTAGAGCAGTTTCAGAGAAATGTCAGGCCTGCCATTGCATGATAACAGAATTCAGACTTGTGTGGGAGCAGTGATATGTGAGGTCTTTCAAAATCCTACACTACTTGTCTGAGGCTCAAGGCACATAGTCATGTTATTTTAAGGATACCTTGATAATTTCCACTGGAATCAATGGTCAGTTGTTCAACGAAGTAAAAGTTGTGCTCAGTCTTTCAACTCTAGGTAATTTTAAGTGGTGGTATGGTCCAGGGGACAGTTGTCCATCAAAAGAAGGATCTTCACGTGACTGGAGCTTGAGACTTGTTTCATTCCAGACTTTCCATGTGATAGTTGCTCTCATCATCCTCAAGATACTTATGAAGCTTCTCTTCCTTAGGTCATTTGGCCTTAGGGCAACAGCTTGAGTTGGAGTATGGTTTTGGAAGGAGTGTTTTGGATGAGTATATGAAAAGAGCATGGCTTGTGCAGTTTGGATTTCCCACTAGCAAATGCCACTGGCTGTCCCAAGCCTGTGGTGAAGAAACAGCGGTGATGGTGCTGCAGGAGGAGGATTTGTCTTGATATTTCTGGATTGATAAGCACCTCTACTGCTGAACAGAAGGAATAAATATAAATTATACATTACATATGTGTCTTTCTGTTGCTATTATAAAAGATGTTATTACTTTATTTTCCAACTGAAATATTAAGGACAGATATTGTGCATTCTGCAGGCTTTGCCCAGCACACTGCTATAAGGGCTGTACCAATGCTGTATTCTAAGCAGAACTGAAAACCCCTTGGGCTTGAAAGCCCCAACATTTCCCATCTGTCAGTTCTCTTAAGTTTATCACATATATGTTTCACTTCTCTCTTTTTTTAATCCATTTCCAATTGTTTGGAGAAGCTTGTGTCTGTCTCCTGGCCACCTGCCCTCAGAGCCATGGGCTAATAGTCTGCTGCAGGGGCTTTGCAGGAGGTGCACTGTGAACACCAGGCTGGGACACAGCCCTGGGAAGGAGGGACCACCATGGCTTGCAGGGGGTGTCAAAGCTGTTGGTGTGGCTGGCAGGTCACTGCACAGTCTGGAGATGAGCCTGCAGAGCAGGGAAGAGCTGAGTAGAGCAGGCAGCCCTGTCTATTGCTAATGGAAATCCCTGGGGCCAGAGAGGAGTAAGCAGAGTCTGCAGTTCAGACAGACACTAATTTAATTGAAGTCAGGTAGAAGGAAAGGCACTCCTACAAGGATGCAATAAACAGGAACTGCAGTCGAAGAGCTTTTTTTTGTTTCTGTTTTATCTTGTAAAGCCCCTTTGATATTTTCCCTGTTTAAAAAGAACTGGTGCCCTATCTAAAATATGGATTTTTTTTTATTTGTTCAGAAGCAGGGAATATGTGTTTGTTTACTTCGAAGCTTTTGCTAGTTTGAGGAACTCACTATAAGGAGAAAGTCTAGTCTTATCCATTGCAGAGCTTTGAATGGAGTGGTGAGGGAAGGGAGATGCAGGTAGCCCCAAACCTGAAACTCAAAACATGAATGAGTAAGAAAAAAGATTTATCTGTGAGCTGAGTCAGAGAGAAGCTTTTTGTTTGGTTGGATTATGGGTTTGGAGAGAGAGATAGGAGGCTTGGACAGGGGCACATAGTTCTGCCACCAAGACCAGACAGATTGCAGCATCCAAAGAGACAGCTGAAGTCCAGCTGGCAAAAATACAGGCTGGTTCACAGGTGAACCAAGAGCTGAAAGAGCTGAGAAACCACATGGGAACCTGTTCCTTCATTTGTGATCAGGTGGTAGGGAGGGCTGAGACAGCTCAAGGAGCTGAAACCCAGACCACATCCTAGGAAATCTAAAGCTAAAAATAGAAGTCAAGAGACTTAAACTGGAGACTGCCAGGCGAGAAGGAGGAAGCTTCACTCTCTCATAGGTAAGACCTGTAAGGAAATATCCACCTGAGAATTTTAACTACATTGTAGTAAGTTAAGCTGAAGATAGAGAAAGATCTGTTATTGATATTTTTCTCTAAGACTTCAAAAAAAGTCCTGCACCTGGTGCATGGCATGAGAAGGAAAAAGCTGATATATAAACGTCAACTGCTGCAGTAAGATTCTGAAGAAACCTTTGGACACATTTCTGTAAGACTGAGTCGGTATCAAGTTGAAGAAATTCTTGTGACATACATTCGAAATAACCAACCAAGTACTGTCACATCAGCTTGAGGGTGATGAAAAGGGAAGGTGATAGTACCTACCAAAAGGTAGCTGTCAGCCTGTGGAAATCTTGAAGGAAGTAGGTCAAGGAAAAGGGGTTGAAGCTGTCATGCACCTTCTAGTGCTGGAACATGCTGCCTGTCCCTTGGAGGGTGAACTGTAAAAAGGGCTGTGTGGGACATGGCTGAACAGAGCACAAGCTATAGAGAGCATTTATTTATGACAGAACTGGGAAAGGCACAAAATGAGCAGGTTTTTTGACCATGTCATTGCTGCGGGATGGCACAAAGGATGTGCCTGTTTCGCGAAATGATGCTCCTGAGAAAACTGAGAGGAAATTCAGGAGCTTAATTGCCCAGCAATGATGCATCAACCCCATCAAGATCTGCCCAGCCTGGCCTGGCTGTGCTCTGGCACTTGTGAGTTGCATCAGCTGGGCCAGGCAGGAGATGGAGGCAGCAGAGCTGTCACAAAGATGACAAGAAGTGTTAAAAGCAAGTCTCCAGCAAAAATATGGAGGAAGCTTCCTTCTGCCATCTTGGATATATGAGCATCTGTGCACTGTGGGCTGCTCCCTGTGAATGATGTTTCCTCCTTTTCATAGGTTCCTCTTCCCCCCTTGAACACAAACATAATAAGAAACAAAGACAAAATAAATAACTGTCTGCAGCAATTGGATTGATTTCCTGGTATTCTCTCAACAGCAGAGGGCAAATTACATATTTTAAGTGTAGGAATGACTGATTTATTTTTTTCATGAGGAATAGCAGCAAGGACCTGAAGATCATAAACCCAAGTCCTCAGCTCTTGACCCTGATGTGTAACTAACTTCATAAAGGATTTAACTCTGGCTTAAAACTGCTTGGATTTCTCATCCTGTTGCTATACATAGCAGACTGGTTCAGGATCTCACTTCTACAATTATTAAAAACATCCTAATTGCAGTCTAAATGTATTTTTAACCACTGTATTCCCAACTCATTTTGTCAATCATTGGTTGATGTAGTTTTCTTCACATTTTTCTCACTGGGTTCTTTAGTGTAAGTCATATGTAGTCTCTTAACTATAGCAAGATAAGTTGTTTGGTCATTTCTTCTAAACAGTGTCAGAGCAGTCCCTTCATGGAATCAGCTCTGGATCAGCCACTCCTGAACACTGATGATCGTAATTGCAGATAATCATCCTAATGGAAGCTTGACAGTGCTTTCCATGGTAGCATTTAATATTTTATGTCCCTTAAACTCTTCTATTTCATGAACAGATTCTGTTTTCTCAATGCCTCATTTCTTTTCTTTTTGTGCTTTGAGAAATTTATCCTTTGGTTAACCATGGTGGAGGACTGTTTCTCAACTATAAACAGATTTTGCCACAAAACTTAACATTGTATCAAACATGGGTTTCATTTACTTTCCCCCAGAAACCCCCCATAGATTTTTTTAAAAATAAAAGTTGAAAGGAACACTTCATTTTAAAGAAAACATCAATGTTCTATTCAAATAATAGATGTAACAGAAAATTTAGTGGTACTGAGATGCTTCACATGAAAATACAGTGGATAGAATACAAAAGAAAGGGGAAAATAACTGTTCTTAAATAGTGCTTGAAGAATGTAGACTCAGAAGTGATGAGCTTTAGAAACTGCTTTGGCAGATTTTAACAGCTTGATAGTTACATAAGATACAGAGAATCCTTGGCAAAACAGTGTTTTTAGCATAGTCCAGCTAAAAGGCAGAATGCACGCGTGGGGATAACTATCCTAGATGCAATTGGGAAGTGCTTGAAGTTGGAGTGGGTCCAGCTGGGATATTAGAATCACAACCAAGAGGAGATAACCTTTCATGATTACCAGAAGGGGGAAAAATATAGATTGATGCATAAAAATAGCCTTTCATAAAGCTCATAATTTTTCTGTTTCACTTCCAAAATTTGAAGGCCGTGTTCATGAAGCAAAATATGGGAACTCAAGCTAAATTTATAGAGGCTTAACTATTTTTGCATTCTTTAAGTAGAGTTTATACTAAACCATCTTGGCATGTAGTGTCACTGTGGAGAGTATTTTAGATCATAATATAACAATCACTTTTCAGTTAAGCTGCCATGCTTCAAAGATTCTCATCGATAAGAAATAACTCTTGATTATCCTCCTGTACCATGTTTGGTTAGGCAGTCCTTCCCAAAAATGCTAGTGAAGAAGCAGCAGCTTCTGCCGCTTCCACCAGAGCAGCACTGGCCACCAGAGCTTTGCAGTAGATTTGACTATAATCATACTTCGCTTCCCACTTTCTTTGGCAGAAATTAGTTTTCTCTAACCTTTTTCAGATAGTCCCTGGGTACCCAAAGCTTGCAAGATCCTCCCACTGCTGGTTCCATAATGACATGACCACACAGACACTGTTTCTTGTTATGCCTGTGGTTTAACTTCATAGCTGTCAACTCCTACAAACTTTTGTAATAGCTGCAAACAACAAAACAACAGAAGTCTCAAATGTGTCTGAGGTCTTTGTCATGTTCCAAAGATTATTCTATTGCTTAAAAATTTGAATAATTAAGAATAATTAAGAATCCTGTTACACCATTAATTTAAAAATAAACTGATGAGCATGTTAAGAAATTAAGTCTTTCAGTGAAGATTGCATAGGAATTTATCTTATGAAAACCAAAATGATAAGTTCTTTCATGTAAAAGGCATCTGATTAAGGTCAGCCTATGAGCAGAAATGGTTCCAGTCTGCAACTGAAAAGCTGCACCACTGTCTGCACTAGAGATTAGAGCTGGCTCGTTTTTATGCACATTTGGTCAACAGATGGTCCGACTACTCTGTGGGCATTCTGGCAGTGTAGAAGTCTGAACATCAGTGACAAAAAAACATCATACAAATAAGTAGAATGTCAGTGTTCATCTGAGTAGAATGAACACCAAGCGTTGGCTTCTTGAAAAGTAGCATAGTGGGCTGACTTGAAAGGAGAAAACTTGGAGTAACATCATACTATTGCTAAATGAACCAATGCCAATTCATTCTGATAAGACTGAAAGGACAGAAAGACTATAAGGATCCTATAAAAGATAATGTTATTGGCCTTTGGCCAGAGCAGTTAGCTAATATTTGCTGTCTTGCTGGATTGTTACCTTAGAAACAAACAAACAAACAAACAAACAAAATACACTGTGAATAATTCTTCTGCTCCATTGCATTTGGAAAGGATACTACTCAAAAGTCATGTTTCCCTAAACACAGTAGACATAAACAACAGCAGACAGTTTCTGGTCTGACATGCCGAGGAATACTGGCTCTTTTTTCAAGGTCACTGTTTTAATATACAGGGTGTCTGGCAATATGACTCAAGGTATTCCTTTCTCTCTTCTGCTTTCACGTCACCCATACGCCTCTACCACAGCAGTTTTCCCTTCTCCAGCCTGTATTCCAGCTGGGCTGTTTTTCCAACTATGTCAAGGTACTGAGAGTGCTTAAAAGGAAAAGAGCAGAAAATATGAAAGGGAGGGTGAGCAAAACTGTTGCATCCACGTGACTGAAGAAGAAGAAGAAGAGGAAGAAGAAGAAGAAGCTCTACAGGGCTGAGAACCTGTGTAGGACATGGGAAGTGGGGAGATGCATGGGGACCTTTGGCTGGAATTGGCACTCAGCATTTTTTGTTGTGAAACACAGCGTCTTTGTTCTTGTGTCCGTCACTGTTTTGGCTTTGATCCTTTTCCTCCTCTTACCCATACTCACAGAGCTGAAACCAGCAATAGTCCCAGGCCCTTTATTTGTGATCAGCCTCAGTGACATCTCCTAAGCCCATGGGATTTAATTTCTCATCAACCTTGAATGGGACCAGTGTTTCATAGGTGGTGTCTGTTATTCACAGCAGTCCTATTGTGAGAAGGAGCAGAACTCTTTATTCTGAGCATGGTTTATTTTTTTAATTTTTATTTTTTGTTTTTATTTTGAGCATGGTTAGTGTTATTATCAGTCCTAACATGCTTGATGAATATGTGTAGATCAAAGAAAACTTTTGATGTTGTCTATTAGCACCTTCTAAAATGGAAGTACAAGCCTTCCTCCTCTCACTGATGGAGGCGAGTTTGATTACACTTTCATGAGATGGTGGTACCAGATTGTAGCCTGCACTTGCTTTTTGCATCCCTTTGAAAGGGCAGAGAAGGGTGAATGTGTTCAGCATCTGTGCCCCCATAAACCAACATACTGGCACACTCTGCTGCACCTATAACACAGCAAGTAAATACTAGTAATGTAATAGACAGTCTGTCTGAATTGCACCAACCTGACTATTGGCTCATAATACAGCAGGCTGTGGTTTTTTTTAATCTTGACTGATTGTTCCTAAATGACAGTAATTTTATCGTAGTGTTTGGTTGCACTGTTGACAAGGTGATGTCTTTTGCACACGTTTGGATTTAGTTTTTGTAACTGAGCTCCTGTAGGATTTCAACAAAACAACTAATTGCTGTGCATATTCAAAAGATAAAAGAGTGCCCTTAATGTGTTATTCATAACGTGGAGCATGAGAACATTAAAAACCTAGGATTGTCTTTAAATATTAATTTCATGGTAGCCATGGATGCATTAGGCTCTTGTAAAGAACAAAAATTCTGAATGCAACTAGTAAATTTTTTTCCATACAGTTGACTTTTATAAATATTTTTCTTCTCTAGAATGGAGGAGACAGTGAGAAATCTGCTACAGAGCCAAGGATCTGCAGGCCAACATGGGGAAGGAACTGTCAATATCATGAAGGTATATCAGGTGTTAATGACTTATTACCTGTTTTCTTGTGATAAAAAACTTCTTTAAAACAGAAATCACACTGCTGAGATAAATGTCTGGCATTGTTTCCTCTATTTGTTTATTAGTTACGAATACTTGTAAATGGTAGTTGGTGCTATGTACATTTTCCCAGGTGTTCTCTCACCAGAGTTTCATGTTTTTCACTTTTATTGGTGTTGTGTTATCTGCAGTTGTTGCTCCTCATAGTTCACAGGGGACAGAGAAACTAGTTTTGAAGACTTTATTAAAGCACTTAATATTTTAAGTCATGTTCCAGCATCTCTAGTAAACAGATGTTTTAGATAACTTGACCTTCAGATTGTGATGGATAATTTTATCCACTCATGTTCTTATTGGGTGTGAGGCTTCCATATCAAGCTCCATGGTTCCTTATCACTGCTTGTGGCAGGTGTGTTTTATCACCTTCACTTGAGGTAAAGGGTGATTTTATTGAGAGTGCCTCAGGAAAGAATTTAGGAGAGAAATATTTTAGAGGTTGCTCAAAGGGAATCAGCTCTGTTTGTAAGTCAGGAGAGTTTTACATTTTCTTAGTGAACTGTTGTATTCTGGAAGCAGTGAACCTGAGATGGTGGAAAACCTTTTTAAGATTCTGGAAACAGGAGTGAGATATATTCCAGTTAATCAAATGTTTGGCACATGAATTCTTTTAAAAAATCCCACTTAATGAAGTCAGTCCTATGCTGTATCTTTTTAAGTATAACAAGCATTCTTATAAAGCATAAAATACTAAAATAATATATCAAAGTCCGTATTAGGTACTGATCCTTGAGATAAAACACTTTTCAAAAATTCTGGTTATATTAGTCCATTCTTACAGCTGATGGATCAAAAGTAAAACAATATGGCTAAACAAAAATGTATATTAAAGAGTATTTATTACTGAAATTAAATTTTCATTTTAAGCTTGGATTGAAAAGAAAGGAATCTTTTAGATTAAGCTTCCAAAATAATCAAATTTTCTTGTTAAAATGATAGCCTCCAAAATTTAATTTCAGGACAAATTAGACTTTTTGTTGAAGTTATAATAGAACATCATGCTCCTAGAAACTGGTGCCAAAGGCTTCTATATTTTATCTATATCTATTCTTTTGGGGTGCAAAAATGAAACTCAGTTCCCTTTTCTTAGTTCAGAGTTTAAATCCATACATCCTGCTCTGAATTGGGCTTGATGTCAGTCTCTGCTTAAGGTGAATTACTTGTCTGTCTGTTCATAACAGACATCTGGAATGATTTTATTATCTGCTTTTCTGTGTGCTGTCTTACCGTGGAAACCACAGTGAGGTGGTACCACAATTAGATTTAGCTTCTTTGGGTTTTGTCTTTCCACTCTCAAGAAGAAAAGCAAAGAAGTACTCCAGTTTCCTTTCATCAAACTGAGGCTTTGAGGATTCTTTATTTTTCTTTTACACACTAAACTGGGGGAAAAAAAAAAGCTATGTGGTCTTTGAAATTTGAAATTTTGTGTGCAGCTTTCCTGGAGGGGAGATAAACTAGTCATTCCAATTTCAGTGCTTGTATATTCCTATGTAGTTTTCCCCCTATATTTTATTTGTTTCTTAATTTTTGAAAAGAAAAAAAAAAAGAAAAGAGAAAAGAAAGAAATTGGTTCTGGTCCTGTCTTTTCCTGCTTTGGGACCGTACTCCACCCAGCCAGGAGAGTGGGAGCCGTGGTGTGTTTTGTGTAATATTGCTTGGGTTTATTTCCTGACCAACAACAGAAGAACAAGGCAGTTCTGCCTACTTAATGATGGCAAGAACAGTTCTTTGTTTTCCTTCAGCTCTAACAAACAACACCGTTCACCTGAAAAACTGGCCTCTTTTTTTCCTTCTTTCTGGACACAAGGTTTCATTTGAACCTGCTGGGTGGTAGTCAGATCAGATTCCCCAAACTGGGGAATTTCTTTCTTACAGAGTGAAGCTACCTCTGTCCCAAGACATTAAAACACCCATAGAACCCTTACTCTGGGATTATTTTAATTCTACGGATTGCATTGCTTCCTTCCCTTCCTGTTCTCTTCTTGTTCCTGAGAACAGTTTCACTCATATCACTCAGCTTGTTTTTTAACTATTTTTATTTCTTCCATATTACCAATATGCAATCTTCTTTGCTTATGAATTTCCTTTCCTAATCCATGACTCAGAAGTAATGGATTTCCCTTTCCTGGAGGAATAGCTAGGCTACTGCATCATACACTGGTCTGTGACAAGCTTCTGAACAAATAGCTTGTTTTCTGGGAATTTTGAGGAATGGCTCTGTCCACGTGCAAAGCAGTGCATTTCTGCCCTCATATGGCTCCCTCTATGTAGGTCAGGGTTTGGTTCACTCAGTGTGTGCTCGTTATCCAGTCACACATAAAAACTGTGATGCAGGCAACAACCGTGTGTAACAGTAAAAACCCATACCTGAAAGGCTCTTTGAAACAGAGAGTTGGCAAAGAATCTCTGGTCAGAAATGTTTACCAAGAATTTTAGCATTGAAAAACATGTTAAAAAAGCATTTTAGGAATCATTAATATGTTATTGAAACCAGCTGTGTGCAAGTCTTGGAAAAAAATATTGTGTAAATAGATGATTAATTTTATTGTAGATACTGTGTCCAGATTTGGTAAGGTGCATCAATATTCTAATAGAAGCACTTCATTTGTATCTTTCCAAATGTATTCAGACAGGTTTTTGATATATTTGGAAGGGTAATTCACATCTGGGAATAGAACATGAATGTTTCTTAAAAGCAATGATGTTTCCAGGTTTTTGGGAACATGATAACAATATTATCAACCTGTATTTGCAAATGGAAGTAGAGATATGAGCTAACATGGGGGGAAAAAATGGTTATTATCTGAATTCCAAGTGTTGTGTATATATATATATATATATATATCTCTTCATAAACAGAAAACTGACTGAATGTAGAAATACTAACATTGTTTTGAAAGCCATTCTCTACAATCAGTTTCCTTACAGAACATATTCTGCATCTCACCTGTTCTTTGTGATATGATCAAAACTATGTGATCACTCAGTGCAGCAGAGTAAGGGATTTTCCTGCAGATTCACAACCATGTATTTCATAACAAATGGGGACAAATGAGGCAATCTCCAGGGGGACTTATCAACATATGTCCCTTATTCTCTGACAACATGCTAAGTTAATTTTAGTGTGTGAGGCTTGTTCAAGTTAATATCTGAATAGTCATAAAAGATAACTCTGCGCAATAAATGCTTTTGATCTATTGACCATTGTCTACATATTTGTTTTTCACAAATCTAGTTATTGTTCTCGGATGTATGAAATTGAGTTCTTATTATAATATGCCAATATGCCTGACTCTAGAATAAATATTCTTGCTAATGAACATTAAATGTTGCATAGTGATAATGTTAGAATAATAATAATAAGGTGGATCCTAGAGCATGTAGTGTTATTGCAATATTTTGTTAGTTCTTGCCATTATTCTTACTTAAAGCAAAATATTCTAACCCTTTCCATAGAGCTAGCTGCTCTATGGGATTTTAATTTGCTTGCTTTACAGGTGGGTTTTGTGATTTCTTTAGGGTAAATGAATTTAGAAGTAGGATTTTAAATAAAATTCTCCTTTGTTATCATTTTACATAATAATTGAGGGAAAATTTATAATGAATGCTCACATAAATGTAGATAAGAATTCATGTGATTTGAATTGTCATGAACCATATTTCTTGTTTTAAAGTTTACTTGATTAAAAGGCTTTAGTATGTAGGAGTTATGGTGTTTTCAAGAGACGTTGCCCACCTGAAACTAAGATCATGAAAGGCCAAGCCAATAGCTCATGTATTAATGCTATTCTCATTCAAGACACAATACTTTATCCAAAAGGGAGAGTGCTCCCCAGAAATAGTTGTGTGAAGTACTCTAACCCCAGACATTAAAACAATCACCCAGCAGACTTCCCTTCCTAATTTTGTCCTTTGGATTTGGATATCAAAACTAGAGTCTGTTTCCTGTTTGATCACAATACTGGTTATCTAGGTGGAGTCTTACCTGATTACAGATCACTGAAAGACTTTCAAAGGTTTTTTAATTCATTTTGACTTTGTGTCAGTTGCAGTGATCAAAATAGATGAGGAAGAGAATTTGTTGTAAGTTCACAATTTGTTGTAATTCTGGAATTGTGAATGTGCACTGAAGGACAGACATGGTGCGGGGAGAAGTAAAAATCAGACATAAGTGATACAGGCACACTTCAGGTGGCATTGTTGGCCAGATCAACCCAATATTTTATCTGAATGTTTTGTGATAGTCAAATATGGAACAGTTGTTGTGACTGCCACTTCTAATTTGCACAGCTGTTGGTGTCAACAGCTCTTTCATGAGAAGAAAAACTGTAACTATGGGCAATATAATTTTATCTTAACACAGAATTATACAAACTTAATTTTCAGGCCATTGATATGTAACATTGTACATAGGGCGTGGCCATGAATTGAAAAAAGGGCACTGATTGAATTCCCTAGCTAAAATCCATGCAGGATTTTTAATGCAAACTTCTATTGCAGAAAATATTTCCGGAATGGAAGTGCCCACAGGAGATTGCACCAACCAGGCCTCCTAAGCTACTCAGAAGTACATTACTAGGCAAATGTTAGCATTTTTGTGTCTAATGAGAAGGACAGAAGAGTAGCCATCTGCACTCTTGGGAGCTCCATCTGAAATCTGGGCTGTCAAGGACACAAGCATTTGCTGCTGGACTGCTTTTCCATACAGAGAAATCCAGGGGTACCTCAGTAACAATTAATTCCTTATGGCTTTTCGTCTCATATATTTCCACCACTAAGCAAAGATTCTGATGAATGTTTGTTCCCGTATTTAACTAGCTTGAGGTTGGATTCTTACCCCCAAAAGAGAATGCTGCTGCTCCTCAGACAATGTTCAAAATTAGAGTTTTGTTGCAAGGAACATATGTGCTAAGTGTTTTCCCTCTCTGGTTGTTTGTAATGCAGCAGCACAGCAATGGAGCTATGTTTAACACAACAAAGTCTCATAACTGAAATGTGCCATTTGTGTGCCTGTTTCTCAGAAAACAAGTTGTTCTTTCCTTCCCAGAATCATATTCTATAGTTATAGAATGATCTGGGTTCTAAGGGACATTAAAGAACATCTTGTTCCAACTCCCCAGCCACGGACAGAGACACCTTTCACTAAACCAGGTTGCTCAAAGCCCCACCCAATCTGGTCTTGTCTACGGCGTAAAACAAGACGCTAGTAAAATTAAAGAGAAAGCAAAATAAGGATGTCCTGTGTTTACACGAAAGTTATCTATATATTTGCATGGGTATGGTCTTTGACCGTACCCAATCACGCACAGTTTTTGACTGACTCTGTAATTCAGATGACTGTCTTCCTTGCCATCAGGGGTTTACTTTGAGAATACAATGCCAACCTTGAAGTACTAAGTTTGAAGAAGCAGAGACAAGGTCCCAGATATAGACTGGCACACTAACCCATCACACGTTGCTCTATATATCTACAGTAACAAGAGGTGAAGATTGACTGCCTTGGTGATACTATTTTATATTATACTGACTGTAATTCTAGATTTAAATTTCCCTCTACTGTATAGTGTTTCTGTCTTTTGCTGTATCTTTCTTCTAGTTCTAACTTTCGGAATGAATCCACAGAAGTCAACCCATGTACATTGCCAGAATCCTATACATCTACAACAGGCATAAAAGAAATTGTAAAGCCACTCTTCGGGAAGGAAGATGATGATGTAATTCACAGCCTGACCAACACAGGTCATCCTGATGGATGCAGGGACTTCCCATTTATGGACAACATGTTGTCTGTAGCCCTAATCTTGCCCTTAATGGTGTCCTTCAGATTGCCTTTTTCCTAATTCAGAGGATGTATTTGAGGGAAAAGGGTATGGCACTTGTATGCTTCTGCTTGGTAACCCTCAGAGACTGGACTAACCTCCTGCAATTCACAGCAAACACCAGTTTTAAGATTATCTGCCTGCTTGGAGAGATGCTTTGTGTGTGAAGGCCAAGTGGTGGCTCCTTATCTGCATGTGTTCCTCCTGCAGGATAAATCAGGGCTGCCCACAGCAGGGCTGTGCTGGCACAAAGGCCCAGGGCAGCCCACGCTGTGTCTGTGTGAGGAATCCATCCTGTGCTTCCCATGGGACCCAGCGCCACTTCCTGCCCCACTCAGTTCCTCAGTAGAGCAATGAGACCCCCAGGGAGTTGTTGTCATTCTCCCATCTGGCATCTGCTTTCAGAGTTCCCAGGTCTGTAATGTGCCTCCTGGCTCTTGCCCAAAAGAAGATTTTAATAAGAGAGTCTTGCCTGTCTGTTGCCTCTCCAGATCCCTGTGAGGATCCAGATGTGCTTTGCTGACACAACATTGCCCATCCTGGGGTGGTATTGAAGAGGTTGGGCAAGAGGGTCTAGCAAGTAAATAAGCATTTTTATCTATCAAATCATTTGTGTTTTCCGAGTAAGGATAATGAATAAGAAATAATAGAGGTTTTTTAAAACCAGTTTGTATTCGGTGACAGAAGTGTTTGGAAATAAAAGTTGTGTAACTAGTTTGTATTCCTTGTTATTCTGAACCTGGGTCTTATATGTGGCCTAGTGACATGCTCTCTCCCTACTTCCACATGTCCCAAAAAGGTATTGTTCATTCTGCATTTTGACATTATTTCATTGGTATTCTCAAACAAACAGAAAGCAATGCTACTTATTAAAATTTAAGAATTTTGAAAAAAAATCTAAAACTTTACTTATTTTCTGAGGTCAAAAAGTGAGATTATTCTGTATTCACAACCATCCCATCTTTGAAAATTATTTTAACAGAAGAACACACTTAGCAGTACACCAGTATATTTATTTTGGAGAGAATATCTGCTTCTGGTCAGGAAAAGTTAATCAGAACTATAATAACATATTTGAAAAATTGAAGTTTTGATCTGATCTGAAATGATTGTTCCTACATTTTATTTGTGTCAAGATGCCTTCTAATCTTCTTTCAGAACTTTTTATTACAAGACTGGGAGGCAAGACAACTATACCCTAGCATTTGTAAAAAAATTACCTGGTTATGTAATAAGATACCTTTTTTTGGTTTTTTTCCTTAAGTCAGCTTCTGCAGTTGTGCTTATGGTGAGAACGAGTTAGTTCATAGATTGCTCTCGTTCCAAAATACTCAGGAAGGAAAATTGACTTTTTTTCTGGCAATTTAAATTCCAGAGTAATTCTGTTGCCTTAATTGCTGTTACATACAATTTACTGAATTTGAATTTTAGAATAGCTTGGCTTATTTGTACTTCAGTCAAAGGTAGATATTTTAATACCATCACTTCAGTCAAGTGTAGTTACTTTAATACTTACAAACCGCTTCACAAAAGTTTAAGTGCTCATACAGGTTTCCAGGAAGGAAAGATTATTACTGTAAGTATGGTACTATAATGAACCAATTTATAAGAGAATATCTGCATGAAATATCTGCATGCATATTTATCTTATATTACCATTTATACACATATGAAGAAGAAAGAGCTTAACTTCTCGAACAGGTTTTTGTTTTTTTTTCTGCCTGATAACTTTGCTAATCAGTGTAACTGAAGCCTTCCATATTGAGAAGGAATGTACCTGAAACCTGGTTTGGCAGAGTCCGCTCCAGAATGGTCAGTCTTTGATTTCACTTCTAACAGGCAAAGTGCTGGAGGTGAGAGTGCTGTTGGTAGTGTGAATATCCATTCACTAAAGACAGCACGGGGTCAACAGCAGTACTTGGTCACAAGGTTAGAGACCAAGTCACTTTAACACTGAGGCTGGTGACCTGGGGACAAGAAATCCTGATCTGTTGAGAGCACTTAATCCTGAAGTTCACTGTGGTTTTCTTCTTTAATGGTCCTTTTTGATCTGAACTTTCTCAAAAGAAATGCAGGCTTCTGATGGGTGGAAGGGCCAATAAAAACATCATAGGGAAATTTATTAATGTTACTGCAGAACTGTTCAAGAGGGATGATAGCTTGGGCTAGTGAGGAGTGTTTTGAGTGAAGAATAATATGTAGTACATTTAGATTGATACGTGAGTGGAAGGAGGCACATATCAGAAACATAAAGTACGTACTTCGTTCTCTTATCCATCACATGTATTTAATCTAGGAAATGCTACTGCTCACTGTGTTCAGTTTGTAAGTGAAATCCAGAGATGAAAAAGAAGAACTTAATATGTTTTTCCTGACAACGGTAATGTTAAATCATGAACGATTTGGGGTGTTTCTGTAAAATTTTGTGATTTGTTGCTGATTTGTTATGATTCCTTTGCTTTCCTTCAATTTTGGTCAGCTTGTTCTGAACGAAAGCTGTTAGCTAAACAAAAATATATTATTATTACACTTGCTGATGTGCTATCTAAAGCAAAGCTATATTTTAGTCTGTTCTTCTGCTGGGAGAAAAGAAAGCAAGAGAAAACAGCTGAATACATAGATAGAAGTAAGCAAGGTAAACCAGAAGTCATATTTGTAGTCTTAGAGAACATTTAGATTGCATGTAATTTTAGTTGCATGTAATTTTTTTTTATTCCAACTTTTTTGCTCTGTTACAGTCTGGGTTTTTTCCAGACGTGGGTTGTTGTGTGGGATAAATAAAGAAAATAAAGAAAATTAGTAAATAAAGAATTTTTTTAAAAAAAGTTGCATATGGAAAAATATATATTCGAGTCACAGCGATATCAGTGACTACTCCTGTACTGAGCATCTTGGAGGACAGACTCAGTCTCACTTCACATTGCTCTGACTTAACGTACATGTCTTTGATACATCTCAGGTTTTGCTAAATGAAATAGGTTATAAAGCATATCTCAAGATTCTGCAAATTTTCGAAGGGCATATTTAGAAAGAAAAAGGTGATGGTGGAGGAGCAAGGGGAGCAAGATGGGCCCGCAAAACAATTTTAACCTTGTTGGAATGTTATGTCAGTAGTCCTTGGAGCAATTGCTGCCTTTTTTCAGCTTGTGCAGTCAGACTGAGCTACTTGTGCATAGCTTGAGGCTGTTTTTTTTAATGAAAGTACAAAGAAACCCTCATCTAGGGTTTTTATCTTCATCAACAGTCATTTCATACTGCTCATTCTCAGTGAATAGTGGTGAACACTAGGAGGTCTGAAGTGGAAAGAATGCTGAAAAGTCTAAGAATACATCAAGACTATAGAATGGCCTTGAAAAGGAAAAGAATTCAGAATTTATAATTACATTGTTTTGGTTTAACCCCAGCTGGCAACTAAGTCTCATACCCTCTTCGATCAGGGTGGGGAGAAGAGAATCAAAAGGGTAGAAGTGAGAAAACTCATGGGTTGACCATAAGAACACCCTAGTAATTGAATTGTTATAACAGCAACAGCAAAAAGTTGTAATGCAAAGGAAAATAACAAAGATAGAAACAAAACAAGTGATGCAAATTTCTGATCACCAACTGACCGATGCCCAGCCAGTCCCCGAGCAGTGGACCCAAGCCAACCTTCCCCTTAGGGGGAGCTGAGCTTGATGCCATATGGTCTGGGACATCCCTTCGGTCAGTTGGGGTCAGTTGTCCTGGCTGTGTCCCCCCTCAGCTCCTTGGACACTCCCAACCCGCTCAATGGTAGCGTGAATGGTGGCAGAAAGGATCTTGGATCTCGTGTAATGTCTGTAATGTGTAATGTTACTCAGCAGTAACAAAACATCTTAATGTTATCAACACTGTTTCCAGCACAAATCCAAAACACAGCCCCATACAAGCTACTGTGAAGATAATTAATTCTACCCTAGCCAAAACCAGTACATACATAAACAATTTGCATATGGATTTGTAAACTGCTGTTTGTGTTTAGAGATTAGAGTCTACCTTTATTGTAGAGTGTTAGAAGTGTAGAGTAGTATACTCTTCAAATTCAGTCACTGAAACTAAGATAACTATTCAGTAAATACCTTGTTTAGAAAGTCCTTTGGAAGCTTTGGAGACACCACGGAAAGTGCTGAATGTTTTGAGATGCTGAGTTAGCTGCATAGCTTGGGTTCCATGAAGACTGGATTCTTGAATGCTTATTACCACTGCCTCTGTACATGATCAGTTAATAACTACATTGTGAATATTTTTTTTCTCAAATGAGTGGTTATGAGCGATCATAAGCACTATTTAATTATATATCCTACATATATTTTATTCCTGGGTGATTAATGGGTGATTAAAGTGTGTTTTTGGAAAATTGCAGGCATGACTCTCAGAAGAATTTGAATTTGTAACCATTATAAAACCTTCGTTTCTAATAAATTTCAGAAGCTGAAGAATTAACAGGAATTCAGAAAAGAAAATCCCACTCAGGCATCACAATCTGACACCCAAAATTGGAACAGACATCTTTTGTATCTGAGGGATCCTTACTGCATTGCATCAGAAAAACTTTACTTCTCTGGAGGACTTGTGTTTATCACATGAAAATGATCTTTTGCTTTACAAGCAAAGATGTCATCTCTAATTATTACTTACCAGTTTCCAGACAAGCAATTCATGTCATCCAACACTCATTGGGAAAATCAGCATTTCAAAGATCTTCTTTTTTTAATTCTTCTTTGATTCAATCAGAATGTTGTCACATGTCCCTGTGAAAGATTGGTGTTTATAATCAGTGTTGTAAAGCCCAGATCCAGTTATATCCAGTATTAGATTATCCATGTTGTATTATTATAGCCACTTGTCCAGTGAACTTTGCAATATCTATGTGATACAGGAATCTCCCTGGGTAACCCTTTCCAGTTACCATATGACCACCCTAACAGGAAGAAAAAAAAAAAATCAACAAAGGGTCTTTCTAATATCTAATTGTTATTTTTCATGTTCTAAGCTGTGTACATTGTATCTGGTCTTTTCATTATACCACTTACAGGATGTGTCTGGCTCCATCTTCTCTCTTACCTGCAGCAGGTACCTTCCTCATTTCATATCATGTGTTTGCTGTTACTACCACAGAAAGAACCTCAATTCAAATTAGTACCTAATCGCAGTTTTTGCTCTGAAGAAAAAGGAAATCTAGAATAATTTTTTCTAGCTACTTCTTTTTTTTCTCTTTGTCACCTGACTTTCACTCTCCTTGTTTTGAAATTTCATAGTTCCAAATTGAAATATTTTTTCCCTTTTTTTTTTTTTTTCTGTGTCCGTAGTTGTGTGGTGTCATTTCTAGAAAGCATCTTAGAAAGAAGAAAATGCAAAGGACAGACAACTGATGGTACTGCCAGTAGAACTTTAAAAGTGACATGATTTCTGAAATAATAATGGTTAAGAAATAGCTGGTTAAGTGTCCCTTTGACACTTGTTTGTTCTGCAAAAAGGTGACACTTCTTAGAGGAAAGGCATCCCAATGACTAACTCTGTGTTCAGGAGGCCAGCGGACTTTTGCCTTTCTTGAGATGAAGGAGAAGATAATTTCTGAAATTAGTTAGTTCTCTTATCTTTTGAAAGCTTCCAGATGATCTTTTATATCACTATTGTTATTCCTTGTTTATATACAGTGAAAACATTTTCTTATTCAATATTCTGAAAGGCAGATAGAAGAGAGAAGATTGGCTTTACATTCTAGAAATTCCGGTAAATTATCACTTGTAATTTCAGGTGGATTACCTACTCTCATAATTTATTGTTCTTATTTTATTTATTAGTGGAAAGGGGGACTATTATACTGCTCTTTCCTAGTTCAACTAACTGAAAACCAGCTTTCTGATAAGTCTCAGTCAGGCCACTGCATTGTACAGCTTCATAGATCAATGTCTTTAGTGATTTATATCTTCTCATTGATTCTGGAAAGCTTGCCATTTCCAGGCTGCAGGGACTGTTTCCATCTCTTGTTTTCTATTGGCTGTAGGGCCTATAGTGTTTCATCAAAGGGTTCATCATCAGTGCACTATTTGTTTGATTTATAGAGCAAACTGAATACTTAGAAATAATGGTCAGAGCAGGATGTCATTTAAGATTTGCAAAATACTGTTGGTTTCAGAAAAGCAGTGACAGTTTAAAGCAGCTTGAGAAGCTTACACAATGTGGGACTCAGTTGGAAGTTTCTCATTAATTTCTGTGGGAACAGGGCTGCAGTGAGCGGTGTAATCCTAGTCTCAGTAAGATTTGAATTTTTAATATTTTTATTGTCCCTTTGTTGACACAGAGCATTAGAGATGTAGATGAGCTTTACTGTAGAATTTTCATCAGGCTGCTGTGTTTCCATCCTCTCATGGTAGAGACCCAAAGCTGGGTCTGGGTTATTGCTTTTTTTTTTTTTTATCCTGATCAGCAAGATAGCACTTACTCTGCCTTTGCTGGACTTGGGACCTGGAGAGGATTTTGTTATTCAGCTTGAAAATGCAACCTGTCTGTGACTGTGCAATACATGAGGCATACAGCAGAGACTGTTCAGGGGTGTCTTTATTTGAGGTAACACAAGAAGTATAGGACTCCAGGGAAAAAAGGTATAAGCTGCTTTACACCATTGTTCACTGCCTTTAGCCTGCTCACTCCAAAGCTCTCTGTAGGATTTGACCAACATCATGCAGGAGATAATTTCCTCATGCAGATCACTCTGCCCCTTCCTCCTCCACCAGTCATCTGCCTTTGATATTAACAGATTTTGCACTCTCCAGAGGTTTCTGTCATTCCAAAAGCTCTTCTCATCTTCCCTCTTACTTGAGTTGACTTTTGGCACAAAGGGTGCCTGTTTTGTTTGCTTCCTTGAGTGTGGATTTTTCATTCTATCCTTACTGGATATCACCCAGGTGGAACTAGTGAAAGTGTCAGGGCAGTGCCCTCAGCACATGACATGTCTAAGCACAAATTCTAAGGTTAATAGTGTTTTCTTCTGTTCTGCAGGTTTTACAGGTGGGGTAGGTGACATATCAGGGACCTTTTTAGTCAGTGCCTGAAACACTGAAACTCGTTTGTTATTACTCAGTAATAAACTAGTTTTGGAACTATGTGAGCTGCACTTAAACTCTCAGGCAGGGGTAACAGTACTGAGTGACTTGAGGTATTCTAGTGCACATCATAGTAAAACAGGATGTGTGTTCTTCATTATGCCATTCCTGTGCAAAGTTCATCAGATTTTGTAATTAGAAGTTACTTCTTTATGTGACTGGGATTTACGCTGTGAGAAGTTGCATTACTCCCCTTTCTGTGATGGAATGTCATAAGCTGTGCTTTCTTCTACCTGACCTTTGAAATTGCTACCCTGACTTTGTGCAAGGAAGGTGTCCCTGTGCATATGTTTATGTTTTCTTCTATTGTTAGCCACATCTGATTCGTGTCACATTCTCCCCTAAAAATAATTGTTCATGTATAAATTGCAACAGAGATACCTTTGTCATTTTTTCCCGCTGAATTCATTGAAGTGTTTTATCTCAATGCACTCCTTGGGACAGCTTGAAGGAAAAATGGTTTAATGGCTCTTTTACAGATACTTTGTTGTTGCATCGGTGAGTAGCAAACAGGAAAAAAAATCCCAAGTACTGTATTTATGGTTCCTTTGTGACCAGAATAGCACAGGAAACCTGATGGAATGGCTCTTTGACATCCATGTTTTGGGGCTCAGAATGAGATCTGTGCCTATGCTTTTTGTATGGGTATTCAGTAATTAATAGCTTGTAAAATTAATTCTTAATTATAGATTTAACATAGTAATAGTCAATTTCTGAGCTAGTTAATATTTTAAAAAGACATTGTTATAAATGTGATCCGCAGTGCGATTTTTAATTCAGTTACATTTATGGGTTTTACTTAAGATAATGCCTTCTTATTAACTATCAGAGTTGTATTTGCAGTTATTGAAGCTAGATCAGTTCTTCATGAAAATGCATACTTTTATGCTTAGAGTTCATGTTGTGCAGTAGTTATGGGAAATGTATATTATTTATGGACTAACTTGAAGATCATGAAAGTATGACCCTTTAATGTAAGAATTATCAGAAAGAAAACTAAATGCTCATTGAAAAACTTGTCTAGGTTTATGTTGACACCCAGTATTTAAATGCTGATTTACCTGGCATTTTCCATTTTTAATCTGCTCATTAGTTGTCGCATTGGATCTACTCATATATTTAGAGGAGGTGGTTTACAAGGTAGAGCCTGTACTGTTGGTGTTGTGCTCCAATGATAGTCCACTCTTTACATCTGTGTAGTTCTCTTTTTCCCCTTATGCCTTGTTGTTCTGGGCAACGTCGAACAGGCATTGCCTGCTTGAGGTCTTGATGTTTGGCTTGCTCTGTCTCCCTCTCTCTCTCAACAGAGAACTCAGACACATAATTAATGGAGTTAGCAGGATTCACTGTTCAATCCTATCCTTTTTATAGACCTCTTGTAAAACTCAGCAGCCACAATCCGCTCAGCAGCAGCAGCAGCAGCAGCTAATAACAACCCAGTCTGACTGGCTTGTAACAGACTGGGGCACTTCTGGAGTTATTGCTGTCAGTTTGGTTCTCTCCAGTCATATGTTGGCGTGGACCTTATATCAGTATTCATGTGGTAGCTTGATTCTCAGCCCATTATTTAGTCATTCAAGTATTAGCTCTAGATAAAGAAAGGTGAAATACATTAGGCATGAACATATGTTAGCTTTTCGTCAATAAACTGTTTTATGTCTCAGTAGCAAAATGTTTCCATTGAAAGCTGGTATGTTCAATCTTCATTGCAATTTTTAAAGAAGAAAATGGAAGTTATTTTATTGAAGGAATGATGAGTTCTGCTTTTTAAAAATCTAAGTAGATGTAGAAGTTAAGTTGTAAATACACTTGCAGAATTGGCATAGCAACATGTTTCACAGACCCTTCATGACTCCACTTATTCAGTACTTTAATCATGTCACTAGCAACTTGCTCTTTTTTCATTCACATACGGGGAGAATTGAAGATATTTACATAGTTAACTTCATTTGCACCTGTGAGTAATGACATTTTCAAAAAACCATTTTAGGAAAAGCTGTCAGAAGACAGTAAGAGATGTAAAGAAGGCATGGAAAAAATTCACACACTGGCAGGTGAAGATTCGAGAAGTGAAAGCAGCAGCACTGAGGAGGAAAAAGAAAAGACAAAATTGCTATTGGAGCGTTTGAAAGCTTTGGAGGTAAGAAGCAAAACAGTTTCACACATAGAAGACCACCCTTCCCCCTTCCTCATTCATTTATTGGCACTGAATCACCCTGTAGTATTACTCTGATCTTTAGCAGTTCACCTGATTTCATGTTATGAGGTATTTTTTTTACGATTCATTTACCAGGGATGAAAAAGAAGCTTAGAACCACTAAAAGGATCCGTCTGTAATGTTGAGCATCAGATACCTTTTAAAAGAACTTAATACATTATTTTAATTCCGTCGAGACCATTTAATGAGAAAAATTGGTTTTACTCATTTTTTTTTCAATTATTAATATTGCAAGACCAATATAGGTGGTTTAACAACTGTCATAAAACCAGTGTTGCCTCTTTGTAGTTTAATGCTCAACTTTTAATTGCTGGACTGCTTGCTTGGGAGAGCTCAGGCCTTTTTACTGCTGGGTTGCAGAAAATCTATTTCCTTGTAGACCACATGGAAAACTACACACTCTACATTTTGAGTTGTTTCTGGAAAATTAGGATCTGCAATAATGCACTTTGTGGTAGTTTCTAACTAAAGTTTTAAAGTTTCCTTAGGCAGCCATGGACAAGGTGCAGGTAAAATTGTAACCACTGTATAAGTGAACTTATTTTGTGCTCCTTGATAGAAGCATGGGTTTCAATGTCTATGAAAAAATAAGACTGTACGTATTTTAGTCTAATTTTTAAATAGTAAAAAGTGTCTCCTCCCTTCTCTTCTATTCAAGTATCTATGTAACATTATAGGTATGGATAAAGGAATGACTGAGAATGATCTTAGTGACATTTTACCTATGTAGGGTGTTGGTAAAGAAAGAATCATCACTGGACCTATACATTCATGGTTGAATGTGAAGGCTTTTTGACATGATAATTTTTGGGTTGAGTTGTACTCTGATCAAGTTTCCATTTGAACAAAAATTCTGGGGTTTTGTGTGTGTATTTTTTTTTTCTTGAGGACTGACTTAATTGAAAGTAAAACATAAACAGTTACAATCATGTTTGGATCTAAATACAGAATCTGAAATCCAAAAGGTATAGGCAGGCTCTGCAATTTTACTTTACTTTAAAGTCTTAGACTGTTTGTAAAAAAACCCGTACGTAATGTTAAAATACTCTAATTTTGCCCCGGGGAAAAACCACTTGCTGCTAATTTTATACGCCATAAAACTGCCAAATGAACAGTTTACTGTGGTCCTGCTTTATCTGTTGATGGAGAATGATTGTGTGTTCCGAGTAGTCTTTTATTTCCAAAAATGCATAATTTCTGTTTGCTTTGCCTCACTCCTAATCAGTCTGCATGATATTTTCTGTTCTTTATGTCTTCATTTGTTAGGAGGGTGTTCAATAGTGTCACAACCTTTATCAGTTGTGGCAAATTGCCCAGATACATAAGGTAACCCTGAGGACAGGCAGGATCTAGTTCAGGAGGGACACTGAAGATGTCTCCTCACTGATGTCAGTATTGTGCAGTGGCTTGTTCACAACCACATATTAGCAAATGCCAATACTCCAAGAGTTAATCTACGTAAGTAGTCTAAGGAGCTGTCAAAGTAGAAAGATGAACTACAAGGCCAACATTAATTGTAATCCAGGATAATAAGACCAAATTGTTGTTAATTGTGTGTTGTTTAATGTTATATATTTTTGCACTTAATTTTTCTCTTGAAGAATAGAAATTGTCATGTTAAAGACTGTATGCTTTATTAATTAAGAGACATATTTTTTTAAGTTATATGCAATAAGCAGTTCTTTACTATTTTGGGAGTAATTATTCTAAATATATTATTAGCCTATAGAGAAAGGAACAATAGTTTGTTAGTTCCTGTGCTGTGGGTGTCAGGATCTTTAATCTTGCTTTACGTGATTAGATGTTATTGTATCATACACAATTAATAAAATCAGAAAAGCTAATAAGCTGCTTACTAAAGTTAGTCGTCCATCTGTGCCGTCTAGAATCTGAAGACTGCCTAAAACCAGAAGCTGTTAAAAGTAATAGTCAGAATGTGAGACTTAATCCATTAATGCCTGTTAATATAATTTCATTAATATCAGCACTATTGAGAAAGCTTTTGATATCTCTTCCTAGTAGTTTGTTTGTTACTCAAGTGTAGCTCATGAAAAGCTGTAGCTTTGTCTATTAGAGCACTGTAGAATTATTCTTCAGGAATTTCTGGTACTGTGATGAAAACTGTAGTCATCCTGGGGTGTTGGATATGGACTAGAAAATTATCAAATCTAAGATTAAAAAAGGGGTGAGGCTCCATTTTCACAGGAAACTTTCTTTAAATGGCTTCCATATCATGGGAGTATTGTTTAATATTGTTTAGGTTTTTTTCTTATATTTGGGTGCTGTCAAAAGTATTGCCAAATAAATTTCAGTAATACCCTTCAGGTTTTATTAACTTCTGTTTAACCTAGAAATTTTCTCAGTGAACAATATAAATCAGTGTAATAAAGTATCTTTGTAGTCCGCCCAAGTGAAAGCTATCATATACTTTGATAAGAGATATCTATACATATTCTCCCATTGCTCCTTTTACCTATAATTTTTTTTACATCCTTTATCATTTACAGCAAATTCTATTTCCACTCTACTGACTGATAAATACCATACGTTTCTAATCAAATGAAACAGATGACAAATAGCAAATGGTTCATACCATCTTGTATCCCATTTTATGTAGTTGAAATTAATAGTGATTTCCTGGATATCAAAACTCCTTTGTGCCTTCAGCATTTTTACTTGGCTGCTCTTGAAATGCCATTTAATTTACTTCAGCAGTTATGATCAAATGCCTTCTAACTCTTAAAAAGAAAAAACCATTCTCTGATAACTTCTCTGCATTTGGAGTGCTGCAAAAAATGAAATATTAATGAAGTATGGTGCATAACTTGAACTCTGTGGTGGAATTTCATTTTGTTAATCTGTTTCATCACCAGAGGAATTGCAATTTTTTTTTAAATTGTAGCCAGAAATGTTCAAAAAATATAATGTATTCTGGACATGTATGACCCCCTAACCAGCAATTTAAGGTATGTGCAGGTATATACACAATTACAGTAAAACAATAATGTTATATTTGCAAAGTCATATACATGTAAGTTGGAAATTTTTCATAAAACCTTAATTTGCTCTCCTGGGTATCTTAGGTGTTATACAGACTCTCACTGCAAGATTGACTACTACTGCTTCTTGTTTTCAGCAAGAACAGTTTACACATTTACAGTCCACGAAGGAAAGCTTTAAGAATATTCTGTATTAGAAAAACAGTGTCTGTAAAGGCCTTAAGACTGTCCCAGAGCTTTGTTATCCAATATGGAGCCATGGGTTCTCTGCCCCAATTTAGCCTCAAAATGACTGAAATACAGGCTGCCCAAGCACCTGCATAATTGCATGTGATTTAAACTGATATACAGCATTAATGTCAGTCTTAATCTAAACATGTCGGTAAAAGCCATAGTTACTTTGATTTTAAAAATTTAATCAGTGATAAATACTGTGTCAGCTTTGAAGGCTTATTAAAGTCTGTCATTTGCACAGGCATTTATGCAGTGAGGATAATTCAGTATGAATTAGCTATGTCTGACTCTATGAAACTTTCCATCTCTTTTGGACTTCCTTCTTTGCAACTGAAGTAGTGCAACTTTCTATGAAAGCTTTTGGTTGATTATGAAAAAGGTAAGCTGACAGGGATTGCTCCAAACTAAAGGACTAAAGAGTACTTAGTGCAGCTTGTATTGGTTAACGCTTTGCTTTGACAGTAAAAAAGGGATTCTGTAAGATACACAAGTTTTTTTGATGGTGTTGTGTCCTCTCACACACTTCATGTCAATTCCTCAAGAAAAAAGGGGGGTGTAAGTAGATAGACTCAAAAAGACTGGATTCAGTTCCCATCTCGACTGCAGATGTCCTGCAACTTCAGCAATCTAATCTATTTGTGCCTGTCGGGGGTGCAGTTCCCAGTGCCTGCACACAGATTTACCCACCATAGTCTGTGGCAGTGCATAACCAACACCTTGCTAAAATCACAGTATTGGCATTCAAATTAAAATAAACATTGTCAGCAAAGAAGTGCTTCCCTTGTTTTGCCAGGTGTCTCCTTCCCATTCTACAATAGGCACGAGTTCTGTTGGCCTCAAAAAATACTGAGTAAGGGCTGCTCACAACCTTGCATTTTTCACCAAACAGCAGTCACTGGGGTAGCATTAAACTGTAACCTTGAAGTTATCAAATGAAAAGCCTAATTCATGTGTGAAAATCTCATTGCTTGCGGGTGAGTGAGACTCAATGGAAGTTTCAGTAAACTAAGCTGCAGTCGAAGCAGTATCTGCTGGGGTAGAGTCACAAAACCACTCTAATTTTAATTAAAGAATTTTGCCCTCTTGCCCTTTGCAGTTCATCATAGAAAGATGTGTTTTGTTTTAATAAATTGATCTTTGGGAGAAAACTCACTCAGGATAATAAGCTAAATGTTCAAATATATTAGAGGGGTAATTTCCCTTGTATCATCACCATTAAACAAATGAGGAAGTATGTCAAGTATTTCCGATATTATGTTTTTACTACCCTGCAGAGGAAGAAAGACATGATAGCAATGAACTATGAACTATAAAAAAGAAATATGAGAAGGGTACATAATTCCTCTGAGTGGATTGAGAAGATAACTTTGAGTGGAATGCTGGCGGATTTTGCTTTGTTCTTACTTCATTTTCTCTTCTTTTTTTCTTTTTTCTCTTCTTTTTTGCTGTGTACTGCAATGTACAATGGTAAGAAAACTAATAATTATTTTCTTTTCCATGGAAAGAAACATACAGGATGCAGGGGCAAAGAGCCCATGTTTCTGAAAATAACTGAGGGAAGACATCTTGTTTATTGAAAGTCAGCCACTTCTTTGGTGTATGGGAAATTTGAATCACTTGACTTAAAGGCATAGATGAAACTTTTAAATATTTTTGTAGCAACATTCTAAATATTTTGTAGCAACCAGTCTTGTTCCAGGCAATGTATTTAACCTGATTCAGCCAGAAGCCTCTTCTTAGCCCAATGCTTTGGCCATCCACATAACTAGATTCATTATGCTGATCAGTCACCAAAGGCCAACCTACTTAATTCTAATTATTGGATTAGTTTAGTTTTAAATCTTTTCAGTAGGAGACTTTTATAATTAGTTTTCTGAACTGTGCCTAAGAACTCTTTTGTTTTTCATAGAAGACGATGAGGCAAGGAAAGTCTTATTTCCAAACTTACACAGTGGCTGATAATGAATCAGCACTGACTTGCATCACTGGTTTCAAAAACAGCCAGTTTATTCCAGCTCTTTCCAGATAATAGTATTGGCAAACTGTTTTAGCTTTCCAATAACTGAGTAAATTTTAAATTAAAACCAAACAAGTACCATCAAGCCGAATATATTCCATAATCTGTTGCTGCTTGAACTGGTCTACTGTAGGTCCTCAGTGGCTCAATTTCTCTTAATCTTTGGGAAGTAAATCTCATGGCTGCTGCCTCTTTCTCCTTGCCTCCATGCTCTGGGATGCTGTCCTCTGTGCCATCTGTCCTCACCCACTGCTGCTCAAGTGTTCAAAAGCAGGTCTTTCCCAGATGTTTGAGCCTTCGTCCTGCCAGCTCATGTCCTCCTGCTGTTCACATCTTCCACTGTGGCTTTTCCATCCCTCCTACAAGCTGCCCATGAGGGCGTGAAGCTCCATGCTCCGTAGTTGAAACAGACTCTGGATACCTTTCAGTGGTCAGTGCACCTTACCAGTTGGAAATAATATCCTCATACAGATGAAGACTAATAGAAACCTCTTCTGGGCAGACAGTTCAATTCAGTTAGTATATGGGGAGTTTTTAAGAGAAGAGAATGTATTTCTTGCAGATATGTAAAATATTGATATTTCTATTTTTTTCTCTCCTTTTACGTTTTTTTTTTTTTTTTTCCCTAAGCCAGTTGAAATTCATGGCAATTTCTTTTTTGGCATGGAAAAATCAAGATGATCTAGTAGGGATATGAATTTACACAGGGATGTTGAAAATAGCTCTGCCCGCTGGATGTAAGAAGAGCTGTTCAGATTTACTTTGTCATTGCTGTAACCATTTGCTGCTATCATTAGAGAGAGACTGCCAAGCCACTGTTCCACCAAACAGCTCCATCTCCTGAAATGGGAGAGTACCTTAATATAAATAACTGTACATTAACTCATTGTCTCCATGACTAGTCAAAGAGATATGGAGAACGCCATGCATATCTGCATTTTTCTCACTATTCAGTTCAATGAAAGCTTTAAAATGATTTCTAAAATCAACTCTGGTGCCTCCTGGGAATTTTAGTGTGAGTAACAGCTGGTAGACTTTTATTTTCTAACTAAGTCTAGAGAAAATAAAAGAATATTGAATTGCATCTCCTATGATGCACTGCAGCAGTGGTTCAGCAGTTGAATTTTTTGGGTCACAACATGTAAAGTGTCTCAGTTTTCGACGCATGTTGAAAAGGTAAAAACTTTCAGATTGACTCTCCGTTTTCTACTATGCAATAGCCACGAAGCAATAATCAATTAAAATTTATTGACTCAGCCAAGTGCTCAACAGAATATGCTCCAACTAGTATTCCTGCTCTGTTATGTCATAAAACTGTGTTTAATTGTTTTAAGTGTACCATCATGTCATACCCCATCAACTACTTGTATAAAAGGAATTTTGCTGCATATCAGAATTTTTCGCTTTTAGCCTTCTCATGCAGTAAAATCAGGTTTTAATGAAAGTTACTCACTTTCTGGCTTCAGGTATTTCAGTGAAGCCAGGAAGTGAGTAATTTTCATATCACACACATCAGTGTGTCCAAGTGAGGTACAAGGCACATTGGAAAGGCTGTTTGAGTAACTTATGCTGTTCCTGATTTGTTCCTTCTCAAGGTAGAAGGATACAAAATGACCCTTTCCAGGGCAGTGAATCCATCATCTTCCAGGTGGAAAAAAATTTCTTATATGCAATTATGTACTTCACATTAATGTTTTAGTCATGATGCTGTTTAGAATGTCCTTTAGTTCAGATATAGTGTTGATTTCTTTCTGAAATTACGTTGCATGTAGTTGTAAAATTATGGGATCCTCAAGACAGTATATTGAGATCTGGAATTTTTATGAAAAAAATGAGAACATAGATAAACATTTAATGTTCATTTCAGCACAGCCAAATGTAATTACAGACATTCATTGTAAAAGCAGTTTATAAATCCATTTTTTTCTATGATATTCCAAGTTCCAGTCCAATGGCTCTTTTCTTACCATTATGTACCACAGATAAAGCTCTGTGGTACTTACTTGACTGACATAACAAGTGGTCTTTAAATAGTTCAAAGTATTGAATACGGGTGCAAGAATAATGATCTGGTGCCAGAAGGTCTGAGGAATAGGTGTAGTCGGCGAAGAAAAGGTAAGTCACAGAAGTCAGGGAAAATCATCCCGGTTTTATTAATCCTGTCAGATTTTCCCTATTGAAATGAATGTTAACTGTATTCTGCAAAGAGTCCTTGCTAGGTTGCATTGAAGGAATCTGCTATTTCAGTCTGCCTTTTATATTTTAATGATAGTTTTTCAGTGCCCTCCTTTCCATGTGTCATGCCTTCTTGCAGGTAATCGGTAGATAATGTAACTTACCTTTTTTAGTGATCAGGCATGTGGTACAATTGAAAATTCACTCTCCCTGCTGAATGAAATGAGATTTTCCTACACTGTGTTATAGATCTAGCTGACTGTGTTTATCCCAACACATCTATCACTTCGGAGAGTGAAACTCAGGAGTTTTTTTAAATAGTTTCTCTCAGCTGTGCACTCTGGGCCCAGCTCTACACAAGCCCTTTCTGTGAGATCCTCATTACTCAGAGTGGCACTTGTTTCAGAGGAAAGATTGTGTGACAAGTTTTAGAATTACATCCTATATTTTTAATTTACATACTAATGCATGCAATTTGGCTGAGAGTAATGACAGTTCTACAGTACATAAAGTACATAAGTAGTGGCAGTTCCTTTCAAACTAATATTATGTTAAAAATCCCAGTATTCCATGGATGTTCTCCACTAGCCACATTTAATAACATTTAATAACACAATAATAACATTTAAAATTAATTTACCTCAGCTGTTAGAGCTGAATCCCTTACAACTCTTATAGAGTAAAATAATTGCTCTTTTAATATCTCTATACTGACCTTGGAAAATGCTTTAACAGTAATGAGGTCAGCGTAATGATTCACTTTTTCTTAATTTGGTAGTGATTTGTTTTTTGTTCATCTTGTAGAAATACAGCATTGGAGATTATAGCAGGGATTCTGGGCAGGCATATTTACACACCAGAATTAAAGGAACTGTGCTGAATTCTAGCATGTAAGGGTCTTGGCTCCTGTGTTGGGAAATGTTTGACTACACATGTGAAATCTGTGATTAACATACTCTTGAAATTTAATATATATTGGCTTTAATATGCAGCTAATTTGATGGTCCACAGCAGAAGATACTCGGGTGATTAAGTCTGCTTAATCTGTTATGGTGACAAACACAGATTTTAGGATTAGTTATAAATATATGTATATATATAATAATAATAAATCAAATGTGGAATAGTCTGACTTCAGTCCATTACACGAGACTGATTTTTGCTGGTGGTTCTGTAGATACCTGATTGCTCACTAAGTAATTTCAGTCCGTGGTCACAATATAACCTCATATGCATGGACATGTATACCTACATGCACATTTTAATGTACAATTGTCTGGTTCAGCTCTGCAGTACTGTTAAATGCCAAGGAGAAGAAGAGGTTTGTTTTATCATAAGAACAGTCTTTTCTTTCTTCCTCTGTTTTGTTTGTTTGTTTGTTTTAAATTACTATATGTTTTACATATAGTAAGCTGCCTTTCCCCAGGCAGATCCTCCATTCTTTTTTCATCTCAGGCTGAGCACCGCTCCTCTGCTTCCCACATCAGACAGCTAAGGCAGGGTGTGTGCCCCGGGACAGCCCCTGCTCTGCTGTGCAGCAGTGTGCAGCTGTCACCTTCCCACTGAGACCAAGAGCTGCCATCTGATATTTTTGACGTATGGGCCCTTTTTTCCCCGTGCAGGTGGACACGTGGTTAAATTGCCTGGCAGGGCTCTCCAGTTCCATCTGGGATATACAGGCACATAATGCCATCTAGAGGGCAGAGCTTCTTCCCTTCCCACAGGAGTACCTGTGATCCCTGCTGGCCTTCCATCACATGTGGTGGCAGTGCTTGTTCACCTTCGTGATTTGTGGATTTTCCTATTCGTCTTCCGGGTTGTGTGTACTTGGACAAGGCACAGACTTGGAAATCATGTAGGAGAACAGAAGCATTTCCATGGTGATTACAGCTGTTTCCCTTTAATAAGCCTGCAGTTTCCTTCTTGTCTTCAGTCAAGTGGTCTGTCTCTCCAGAAAAATCCTTCTGATTTTATTTTAAGTGCTCTGGGTGTCAGTGTGTAGGTTCTTCAGGAAAAAATTCTTTTAAATAGAGGAAGTTAGTAAGATCTGGGGTTTTCAGTCATCTTTTTGCTACGCTGTAAGAAGAAAAGTACTTACATATTGGTTACTTTGCCAGACCAAATCCTCTCTAAAGTTATTGAAGCAACAGTTTCTGGTCAGCTAAGTAATGGGTTTGTGCATTATGTGCGACTGTTTTGTGTTTAAATGGGAGTTATTAATATTTTCTTGCATTACATCTCCCCTGCTGAAACACTTGTTTAGCATTTCTCTTAACAGTTAATGGCAAGCTGGAAATGAGCGGAGATTGGCTTTTCAGTGAAGAGGTCATGTAGCTGAAACAGCTAAAGGTTCTCCTTACTTGCCTCCAATAGCTCCTTTTTTTTTTCATCTTTTGAACTTTACAGTTTGCTTCTTTAGACCTTAGACATGTGCCAGAGAAATGCCTGTGGCCTCCTCCTTGATAATTTCCTTCAGTCCTGTATCGTATTAGATGTCATTATACTTTAACTAATAATAACTGTTTTAATATTGGTTTAATAAGCAATGAATGTTCTTTCTGTAACCTTAAATCTGATCTGTATCTTCAAAAAAAAGAGTTTTATTACATATTGTAGTGTCTCCCCAGTGCCATGCAGCAATAACTGTTAGGTACATACATCCATAAATTTGACTCAGTTAAGGTAGGAGTCATAAAACAGAGAAAAAAGCTATATTACAAGCTTTATAAACAACATGGTCTTTTTATATAGGGCCCTGCCATGCAAGGTACTTCAGGTAGCAGAAGCAGTGTAGCTGCATGGCATGGTTTTCATTTGAACTAGTTAGTTCTTCTTGAAAATCAGGGTATTGACCCCAGCAGAACAATGCATGAGCAACCTGAGCCAGCTTCAGCAGATCTTTGGAGACAGTATTGACATAGTTTCACTTCTAAGGAGCAATGTGTCTTCCTATGGGCTACTACTGCTGCTGTGCTTTTCACACCTGAGCTTCTTACTGGAAGCAACTTTGACTCAATGTATACACAATATGAGACAAAGCTTTTTTTCCTTTAAGAACTGCAGTTTGCTTCATTCTCTCAAAGTGTGTAGTCTAAGGCTTTTCTTGGACCTCCCAGGGCTGTAGTTTAACAACAAATGTAAGAACAAAGAACAAAATCTGAGATAAATTTTATATGTTGAAGAGCAAGGTTAAGTAAACAATTGAGGAAGTGTTTAATATTACACAGTAGCACTTAATAATATATAATTATAATAGCATTTCCTTTCCATGTTGCTGGCTTGAATGTATGTGTTTCTGTACAGGTTCATATTTTCTATTTTCATAGAATGCTATAAAATTATCCAACTAGAAAAATGCCGCTGGCACATCTCTTATGTGCATAGGAAAAAGTCTTCCCAGCAGGGCTCTCTTTTACTTTGGTGTTATGGGATACATTCTTGTCCTGGCAGTTGAATTCCTTAGAGCTATCCCTATTACTTTGGGAAGATAGCCTGTTTTAATTATATGTCTACCTTAGGAGCAGTGCAGTGTAACAGGAGCAGACCCTCAGAGCCAAGATGGCATTCTAAGGACCTGACACCCATATTATGCTCATACTGGGGAGTTCACCTTGACTGAGCTCTAGTTAAGCCCATCAGCAGTTGGATCTAGTTAAGCCCATCTTCCCACTTCATGTAAAAGAAACACAGTCCATTGGCTCCAAGGCCACACCACAGTATGAGCTGTAGTCTGGTCAGAAAAATCACTTGAGATCAGGACACTCACTGCTCATTCAAGCCAAAAAGCTGATGTGGGTGGATCTGAGGTCAGCCAGCACAATAGGAGACATTTCATATAACTTGTTAGGGTCACAGTCGGGTGCTGCCACGTCAGATAATTTCCAAGGGATCCTCATCCCTCTGCATCCATCTTCTCTAAGTGAGCACAGCCTGCACAGGGCAGAAAAGCAGACCAAACTCCAAACTGCTGAAGCTTTTAAAAGACACAATTTGGGGTCTGAGTTGTTGTTCTTTTGGGCCAAATAAAATTGTGCTGCAAATTCACTATTCCACCCTAAATGATTAAAGATTAAATGAATCAGAACTTTCCATTTAACAAGTGTCAGTGCAGAAGCCAATGTGCCATGTATTGCTGCGTGGAGCGAGGGGCATTGCCTGCTACTTACTGTGCCTATAAAAACAAAAGAGAAAAATGTTCCAAGCTACCAGGAGAAACAAGGTGATGTTTGCAAATAGAGTTTCATTTCAGTTAGCAAGAATGAGCAGTAATTTTGTGATTCAGTTATTAGGAGTTAGCTATTGGCTACAAAACAATTGCTGCACGTTATAGGGCATTTGATCCTCTCCCTACCTGTCCTGCTCCACTTTTCTTCACACTCTCTTAGCTGGGAGGGAGAGAAATAACAGAAGCCATCAAAAGAAGTTCATTTTGAAATACCTGGGGCAGTTGACTTATGGGTGACTTCTGATGAAGAGAGTGAAATTGCAGGAAACATTGCCTTCAGAAATAACTCAGTGCTCCCCTGTAGTTAAAGCAGAGAAACTTGTTATAAATTTATGTTAGGAACTGTGAAACAGTCTACATTAATAGCTTATTGTGGTGGAAATCTTTTAACTTGAAGTCTGTAAAGGAATAGAATAAAATGATTCAGTATAGGAGAAGGAAAATTTTATGTTTTATTATGTTTTAAAATATTTTGTGACAGTATCAATTATAACATCACATAATATTTTAAATCTATTGCATAGTATAGCAAAGAAAAGTCATTCTTTTTATCAGAATTCAAATAACAATTTTTAAAATGGAAAACCAGTTGTACCTTTTTTTCCATTTCATAAAAAGTCATACATGTTTCTTTGGAGAAGAACAAAAGAGATTATCCCCCTTGGATAGCAGAGAATTCGTTTGAGTTTCCTATCACACAGCCAGTGAATGTGACATTCAAATATATGGGATCAATGTTTTCCGAACTGTCAGTTTAAAATCATCTTATTTCATAATTACTTTTGGTTGAACTAGATGAAGAAACTTAGGATAAATAATTAGGAAAAAATATTTCTTGATAAATATTCAGCATCCACTTTCTCTGAAGACAGAGCAAAACATCTGTTGTTTTACCTTCCAGTGAGCTCCAAAATAATTGGATATGGGATACAATTGCATTGTAGATTATACATAAAATGACACATAGAGAAAGGAGCAGGAATGCAGTAAACCTCTGGATCTTTCTATCATCAGCCCCCATGAGCACAGTCAGTTGCTGAGTTTCCCTGGGGAAGGGGAATGGGTGAGTGGGCAGGAGGTTGATGTTGGTGTTCCTTGAAGACAGTGCCAAATTTAGCTTCAAATTTGAACTGTTTACTATAATTCAACAGCAGCCCTTCAGATCGGGTTCATGGAGCAGCCTACATACCACTTAAAGAATTAAAGCCATTTTTTGCATTGACCTGTAAATCATACTTTATTTTCATTCTAATTATATTAGAAAAAATATATGAAAGGTACTTTAAAGGAGAATAACTGCTCTTGAGAGAAACAATTTATAGAAATTAAAATTAAAAAATTCCTGAATATACACATATATGTAGAGCCACTCTCTCACTCCTCTCTGCAACTGGACAGAGGAGAGAAAACATAACAAAGGGTTCATGAGCTGGGATAAGGACCAGAAGAGGTCACTTAGTGATCACCATCATGGGCGAAACAGACTCAAAGTGGGGTTATTAATTAAATTTATTACTAAAAGCGTCAGAGCAGGAGAATAAGAAGTAAAACCTTAAAAACACCTTTCTCCACCTCCTGCCCAATTTCTACCTCCTCCCTCCCAGTGTCAGAGGGAGATGCAGAAAGGGAGTTAGATCAGTTTATCACAGGTTGTTTTCTGCCTCTGCTCAGAGAAAGGAGTCCTTCCCCTGCTCCCCATGGGGTCCCTCCCATGGCAGGCAGTCCTTCATGAACCTCTCCAGTGTGAGTCCGTCCCATGGGCAACAGCTCACAAACTGCTGCCACGTGGGTCACTTTTCCATGAGGTGCAGTCCTTCAAGCACAGGCTGGTCCAGCGTGGGCCCCCAGAAGGGCCACAAGTCCTAACAGGAGAACCTCCTCCAGTGTGGGCTCCTCTCCCCACAGGTCAACAGGTCCCTGACTGGACCCTGTTCCAGCATGGACCTCCCACAGCTTAGCTTTCTGATACTTCATTTCAAGGTTTTCTACTTAATTCTCTGGATCATAATTTTTAATTTATCTGAGTTTTAAAGAAAAATAAGTCACTTTTTTTAAAAATCAATAGGATTATAGGATTATATTCTGTTCCTGGATTTAATAGTTCAGTGTGATCTGCCAAAACTTGAAAAGGCAAATTAAATTTGCTAAAAGAAATATCTAAATTCTTGAATTTCAGCTTTTGAAGAAAATGAGCTTAAGGCCTTTGTGACTTACTCCTATATGTAGATATCGAGGTGTCTCCTGTAAAGACAATTTGTCCCTTGGTCATCTTTTTCCATACCTACTTCTCAGTGACAAGAATCAGTAGTAGTATTGCCTGGTTTTGCCCTGAACACATCAGCAGGACAAGTGGGGGAAAATAAGAAGTATTTTCTGTTGGAACAAAGATGCACAATGATTAATTTTCATACAGAGATCTGAAATGTCCTATTCTTTTCAAACTCCACATTAGATGAACCTTGAAGCTGTTTGTGCTACTTAGGGAGGTGTGGATAATGGAATCACAGAAAGAACAGAACTGTCACTGTGTCAGTAAGCTCATGGTCAAAATTACAAAGCTTTGAAGGATAATTCATTTACAGTAAAATCTGAAGTGGCCTTTCTTATTGCTTGAAAAACTATCCTAGAGTATATGAGTTTTCTCAAGATCTGAATTTTAAAAAAAAAAAAAAGAAAAAGAAAACCCACTTTTGTTAAACTTTTGAAAAAGAGGTTCCTGTATGTATTGTTTCAGAAGGATTGGAAGCCAAAATTTTGTTGCTGGTTTCAAACTTCTCCAAAATGTTTCCATTCAAAACAAAGCAAATATTTTCTTTGAAAATGACTGCACTGCTTTCTATTGAGCTTCAGCATGGTATGTCAGTGGTTTTAAACTATTCTTTACTAATTTCAAATAACCAGTACTTCAAATAATTACTATTTCAGAGAATTAGAATTTCCCTTTGGAAGAAAAATTGAAACAAATGCAACTGACCAAATGGGAAGTGATTAATTCATGTAAGAGTTTTCAATGCAAAGATACACATGGATGTGTTACATACCAGTTGGTATTGTACACAAAATACCATTTCAGATTAATCAGGTCCACACTGCTTGCCTTTATCTGCCTGTATTAATTGTAGGAATCTTAGTATCACTTACAATTTCATGATCTCTTATGTTTTTTAATGTACCAGGGATTTTATTTTTAGTTCTTTGAGAGAGGAAATAACTGCCTGTTAATATTACATGGGGGAGCACAGTAAGTCTGTCAGAGTGAAATGCTCTCATTTCTTAAGGGGAACAGTTCCATAAGGGAACAAATTGTTTAAAACAAGAGGGGGAAAAAAAAATGAGATGTAACAGCTGCCTCTCATTCACAGTTTGCAAGGGGAAGGATCACTGAGTGTAAATACTGGAAAATACAAAAATAAACAAATTTCACAACACACACAATGTTCCTTGCATAAAAATTCAGTCTTATTTCTAAAATTTGTGTGGCGGCATCATGGCCTGTAACGTGGTGTCCAGGCACACACTTCTAGGGAGATACCCTGTATTTTTAGAATGGTGGCGGTTTTGAGAAAGGTGGATGAGTTTCACCATTCCTCCTTCCTGACTGGCCCAGTCAGTGTTGCTGTATGACAACATTGGCATCACATTACTTCATTCAGAGGAGGAGAGAAAAAATGGGAGTCTTGCTGTGACTTCTGGCTCTCCATGCTTGCACTTCTGTGCTTTATCAAGTGTATGTGCCTTATACAGAACATATATGTATGTCTTTAACATTAGGAAAGAGAGATTTATGCTGCCTGTTGCTGCTTATTTAGATCTCTTTTACTCCTCATCCTCAAAAAAAAAGTATTATATTGTGATAATTTGGAAAAATTTTGGAGGCAAAAAGAGGACATCTTTCATAATTTTAATCTATTTGTTCAAAGGCCTGTATTGACAGTGCTTTACCCGTGGATATATTGTAAGTCTGTTATTACCTCTATGAATACTGGTAGAATATGCTGTTTTCTACAATTTGCATGCAGGTAAACACACAACACTATATTGATATATCTCCTTGTAGACTAGATATTTATTTGCTTGAAGATAAGCCTGTGTTTGTGATGCAGTTTGTTTTGCTAGATCTATTCCTAACCTTCTCTTTAAAATGTCAGCTCCAAACATATCTGTGGTGTCAGAAGGGAAAATGTTGAAGGTTTCAAGGGCTTGTCATCCTTAACTACTTTAAAGTTAACAAAAAGAAAAAAGGCAAATATTGCAATTCTTGAACCAGTTGAAAATTGTCAGCCCCAACTTCTGAAAAATGGAGGAGGGGGAATTAAAGGTATTTCACAGAGGAATTCCCAGGAATATGAGGGTTGCTTTAGTCATTTTTTAGGACACATCAGCACTCATACACTCATCAGCAGTGTATGAATCTCATTTGGTTTTGGTTTGTTTGATTCAACTCCCAAAGTTCATACATTTATCCAATATAAGTAGATTTAAAGGATTAAACTCTACTTATATCCTTCTTTCAAAAGCGAGGCTTCATCATTTATGTCAAACACCCTTTGTTTCTTCCTGTATGAACTGGTAAACACTCAACAGACAGGAGATCTACGTGGTTATGAGCCCTGTCCAGGACCCTGGGTTTGAGTCTTTCCCTGTGACCTGCTGAAAATCTGTAGATAAATGAGCAAGGTCTGTGTTCTGATCTCTGGCAGCACGAAATTGGCACAAATTTGAAAGCTGTTACATAATTTCTTCTGTAAATTGATGTTTAAATACATGAATCTTCTCATCAATAATTGGTGAAACATCATATGCAGCTGCACAGACATTGGGCCGCTTTTCATTGGGCACATTTAAACCTGAATTTTTAGTTTTAATTTTCTGGTGTTGAATGAGTACTTTCTTATTTCTTGCATACATTATACTGGTCCCTATGAGTCTACAAACCCATTGGTAGCACAGCTATAGCATAGCATAGTGAGATAGACTGCTTTTGAGATCTGTCAGTGGCTTGTTCTAATGCCAATTTGTAGCAGTAAAGAATTTTAAAAAATATTGTTGAAATTGCAAAAATGATCCCTATCAATGCTGTCCAGTAAGATTTAATGTGGCCTTTTTATAGACAGAATTGTAATTGACACTTGCATTGTTCTGTGTTTTCTTATTTAATGTCACATATGTATTACTTCCATGCCATGTTTTACCTGAATGGGAATTGAACAGTGGCAGAGTATATCCGATAAAATGTTTGAGTGGGGTTACAGATAATAGACTATTACACACAAAAAAAACAACCAAAAAACCGACACCAGAAAATGATGCAACTGAGGTGAAGGGGCCCATGGGTTTTGTAGCAAGGGTGAGAAGACTGGCTGTCTTCATATCACTACTTTGTCCTTTTTAGTGGTTTTTTTTTCCCCTCATCTCCATTATCCAGAAGAACTGATTGGGAGTAGGACATTTGGAAAAAACCCACACTTTAGAGTATCAGTCCACTTAATTTACTGCTTATTTCATCAGTAGCAAGCATTCCCCAGTGTCAGTGTCCTGGGGACTCTAGAAAGTGGCCAGTGGGAAATTCTTTTATAATTCTAGAATTAAATTAAGGCTTTTGTTGCTACAATTATGTTGATTTAAAAACACAGATCTACTTTTCAGTACTTCTGACCAGCATAACTATGGTGTTAAGCTTTTCTCTGACAATTTGGTGGGTTAGTCTTTCAAAGGAAGAATTCTCTGCATAATGGGGACAGAATAATACAAGAAGTTTCCTGTAGCCAAAGACATGGTAATGGTTCAAGTGGTAAACCCTTCCTAGAACAGCAACTTAACAAAAATGCTCTAAGGACCTAAGGAAAAAGTGCAACAGCATTACTTCTTGCTTTGCCAACAACAGGTTTTGACCTCTCTTGTGCACTGTATGAAGCTGTGACCGCAAAATATACCAAATCAGAGACTGAAAGCAGGAAAAAATTGCTGAATACATTCAAAGTGCTTGGACAGCTATTAATACACTGCACTGGGCATGACAAATGAGTGTCTGTGTAAATCGATAAAGCTTTCTATAAATGGACAAATGGTTTAGTATGAATAACAAAGGAGTGCACATGGTAACCGTGTTGTAGCATTCTGTCAGGGATTTTAAAGTTCACTGTCATAACTTTGTTCCTCTTGACCTTTATTGATGATACCTTCAGAGCACATTGAGCTGCTAACTAGACGTACAACCTTTAGACCTTCATCTCCTACCCGTGACTAGATGATCTTTAAAGGTCCTTCCTGATCCAAACCATTCTATGATTCTGTGATCTCTGCTTCTCTTAGTGCAAAATACATACTACTCTCTGCTTTCTTCTCTCTTCCTTTTGTTTTGTCTCAACTCTACAATGGTTGAGTAAGGAAAATTATCTTCTATGCAATTCTCTTTTATTCATGCTTCTCTTTTCATGGATTTGAGTAGAAAACACAATGTTCTATCTAATTTCCTTGTGGTTATAAAACTTTAAAACTGTGCAAACAGCTGCCCTGCAGGAGAAAATACTGTGGTTCAACATCTGTGGAAGAGAGAGAAAGCTGACCCAAAGATATTTTTTATCATTAATAGAGCTGTATTTTTCACCCTGAGAAAGGAATTAAAATCAGAGTTGACAAAGTCTCATGTAATGACTGTGTCTTAGCAGTGGTATCAATTCAAGGCAACCTCTGTTTTGTCTGAAGTTTTAGCTTTCAAATTGGTTTTCCATATGCTCAGTTTCACAGAAAAATGTTGTCTCTAATTTAGGAAGTTGAAGGCTGTTTAGCATTATCCAAGTCATGTTTGAAATCTTTAAATCTTCCAATGTTTGGAGAGACTCTAGTGCAAAATACTTTATCCACAACCAGAACTAGGAAGGGCCTCTGTTTTGACATTTTAGGATCCTTGAATGTTTCATTTAGGTATCATTTATTCCACAGTTACTTTCAGCTGACTGAATGATGCTGTACTTTGAGAGCTGTCCCCCCAAGAAATGACATGTGTGCCTGAGGTGCTGGTGGCAGGCACTTAATGTTGCTTGTCTGCAGCAGTTGGCTGGGCTGTCTACTTTTGGTGTCAGTGAGGCTGAGGGACAGAGATGGTTCATTTATGTGTAACATAAAATATACAGCTATGCCTAAAACTAGAAATCACTATAGAAATCAGTTGATATCTAAGTACTGTTCTCAGCAAGCTGGATTTTTCCTGCATAGTCCCCTGCCAGGTTATGGATGGGATTAGTGGTTGCAGTGGGGTCAGTACTGCCACTGCCCCCAGGTGCCTGCAAGTGTACAATAGCTTTCAAGCTGTTTCAAGCTGCTTTCAAGTGAGAGCTTCTTACTACAGCTTAGCCTTCTGTAAGTATGGCCTGGAAATAAAAACAAAAATAAATTCAATAGCGGTTTCCTTCAAGGAGACCTACTTTACTTAACTGGCAAAAGATGCCCAGAATATGCAATATGGGAGGCAGTTAGATCCCTCTGAGCAAAAATTGAGCAGCCTTACAATAACATCAAAACTCAGTGGTTTCTGTTAAATAAATGAAGGTTTGTATTAGGAGGCAGGGTTTTGAGACCACAAGTGCTATTACAAATTTTCCAAATGAATACTTTTGGGGGAATGAGGATTATTATCAAGTATTCAGCTGCAATATAGAGTGATTTAGTGCATCAAGTGCTGGTTTTCCCATGTTGTGGGAACTGGCACAGACTCTTAAGCAAAATCAGTCGAGTGTTCCCTTCTAGTCCAGTCCTCATTACAAAAATGCCAAATAAATAGTCATGATTTGCTCGGCAATCAAGAAGCACAAAAGTCAATCTAACATTGACTGCATTAAATTCTTTCACTACACTTTTGAAGCCAGTGGTGTGAGAATAGGTTTTATTATACAGATGTTTCCACTGTGGCTTGATAAGAGATGAAATATAGCATTTATTTATAATGCTTTCAAGTTTAGATTTCCTAATTTTAGTAGCCTATTTGTAAAAGAATAGCTTGCTGGAATCAGAGATTCAGAACAGATCCAAGAAGACTTTGCTTCCATTTTACGGACTTACAGCATTCCAAAATATGGAATAAGAGAAGCATGGGGAACTCTCTGGGTTTTTTATATAGTACAAATATGCTTTGTAGCTCTTTTACACATTTCTGTGTGGGAGGAGCCTGCCCAAGCTATTTTAGGATAAAATCATACAAAATATTTTTATGTGAATGAAAATTAAAACCTACATCCATAGCTATACCAACATGTGTGAATTAAAGTCTGTGCAGACTAATCCTCTAATGATTGCTTCAAAACAGTAAGAAGTATTTGTTTTGGATGTCATTTTAGGGGGATATTCGTAAAGAAAACATCTGAAAATCTTTAAGTCAGAAATACATTTTTATGTAGCAAACATCTCTGTTTTATCAGTCAATCTGCAAGAATGTGTCTGTAAAAGCAGACAGAACTATATATGATAGCCTCTTCAGTGTTGAGGACTATTTACCCTCCAGCCTCTGATTTCTTACTGTTGTTTTTGCTTTTGCAGCTTCTACTTCTACTTTGCTACTTACTTCTGCATCTGCACTTTGTGCTGCCTCATCTCACAGTGCTCTCTGCAGGATCACCCATAGACTCTTTATAGCCATATGTTGAACCCATTCATAGGTGACATTGAGAAAATATGATGCAGAGCATTTTACCACCTTTGCTGGCTTAATTGTACCCTCGAGATAAAGCACTGATTCTGTACAGTTGCTTATTTAGACTTTTAAATAAGTAAACTCTATATGCCCTTGTTTCTTGCCATGCTTTATCTTTTTACTCTTTTTCAATATGCTGGATAACAATGTATGCTTGCTTTTCCTTCATGATCTTATTTTTATGATTTAGCTCAATTTGAAATAGTTTTTAACAAATCAATTTATTGGACTTGGGATTCTTATTTTGTTGAATCATTGCCTCAAGAAGGAAGAGAGAACTGTGCATCTTTCCATAGAATCTTCCCATGCAGTACATTACATTAATTTTTCTCTAAAACTAAATGTTAATTATATTTAGGACCGTTGTTTTGTGTAGCCACAATTCCTTTGAAACAGCATTTGTTTAAGTTATATAGATTGACAGAAGTTTAAAGTAAAACAAGAACTGTAAATTGCATAATGGTTGCAATTATGTGAATGCATTGATTTTGGTGTTATGGTTGTGTGATGTGAAGTTATGCATGGGAGACAGAGGGATTTCTAGGGCCAGATTCGGATAGACTACTCATAGATTTTTATATATATTGTTTTAGTTTCTCAGTCTTTAAGAAATAACTAGTTGACATTTGCTCTGATGCCACTGTATGTAGCACACTTGAGAGTTTTACTTTTCCCATAATGTAAGAATTCCTGAAGTCAATGCATATATAGGAAAATACCAAAGTATTTACTGTAATTTACACACCAGATTGTACCATTTTGAAGTTTTCACGATAAAAAACGTGAGCATAATGCAAATTAAAGATAGATGAAAGGCCCCACTGTAAAGGAAACTTTTTTTCATATTTAAAATTACATATGTGAGGAAAAAAAATTCTGACTTTGAGATTGCATTTAGATGTAGTAAAATACCTCTCACTGTCGAAATAGTAGGACTATTTTTTAAGTAAAGACTAATAAATGTCTCTGGTTCAGTTAAATGGTGTAATTAATTCTGTAGAATGACCAGTGTACCTGGGGTTCCCCACTGCACAAACCAGGCTTATGAAGACCTGCCATGGTTAAAGTTTACATAAGATTTCCTTTTGTTTCCTGTGATAGTAGCTGCCTCTGTTTGCTTCCAAGTGGTTCTCAGGTAGCAGGTTCACTCTAAACAGAAAAGGGAGAGGAAGAGAAGATATGTCAATATCTTTTATAATGTTTCATTGCCGACTCTGTTCCACCTAACAAGATGAGATCGTGGACGTATATGGAATGTCTGCTATGATATTGTTCTCAATTGTAATGTGTTGTGTGAATAATCTCGAAAATGAATGTCACTTATGGTTTTACTCAAAATAGCAACTTGTAGCAAAATAAATTTTATGGTACATTTTGTTCTGGATCTTGAAGAAGTACAATAAGTAAGCCCCCTGAGAATTTCTATGAGTTGTCATGTAGTACAAGACAGCCTTTGTTTTATTTACATATTTATTTATTTATTCCATTTTACTCTAGGCTGAGAATTCAGCACTGGCTTTGGAAAATGAAAATCAGAGAGAACAGTATGAAAGATGTCTCGATGAGGTAAGGTAGATAAAAAGGTTGGTTTTACCTGGTACTATAATTAAATGAATACAAATGAATCTCTCCTTCTCTTACAAGGTTGACATTGTTCTGCAATTTTCTAGTATTACCTCATTCTAATTAATTCCAAGAACATGTGTCTGGCAGTCAAACGTATTGTTCTCTCTGACCTCTGCTGTAAATCCTATTTTGGCCACACCTCTTCACTGAAAAGTTGACATCCCTGTGACCAATATTTGGAACTCATTGCTTTCATTAGGAGGAGAAAATTATAATTTGCCTATTACGTGTTGTGTACTCCCTCTTTTCTATAGAGTGGAACATGTGTGGCAGTGACTTCTTCCATCAGGAGTCCCCCAGCTTTTCTGTGTAATGTATTCTGTAATTCTGGAATTTTAGTCTCTCAGCTCCCCCTTAGGGTTACATACACAGCTTTTTATGCTGGGTTCTTTCAAGCTGTTGGCTCACTTCTACTACATGGCTCAGCTTCTGCTCAGAGCTTCTAGTTATAGCTGCAATATAATTCACCCATCACTTATTGTCTGAGCACTCCAGCAATGTTTACATTCCCGAAATGTCTAATATCTCCTATTGCATGGAGCTTTCTCCAGACGTATACTGATGCTTACTTGTTCCTCCTATTTGTCCTGAAATAAGGCTCTTCTGAGTTTAAAATGGTTTTAAGACTTTTAGTCTTAAATAGTTTCAAGACTTTTAGTAGCTGGAAGAGTTGCTCAGCATAAATTGCTTACCCATTCCATAATGAGAATGTGTAGTGGCATAAGTAATTAGGTAACACTCAAACAGAACAAAACAAAAACTACACCAGCTGCACCTTTGAGAAAAGAGTGCGTGAGCATGCAAACCACCCAGAGCAGATGACAATTCTTGTCTTCATACCAGGTTTTTAAATTTTTAATCTGCATTTGCTGGAGACAGCAGCACAGCTCTAGTACAAGAAACCTCTGTGTTAGTGCAGATTTTCATCAGGAAATCTGCACTTTTGCTTCTATGGCATATTTTTATCGGGGAGTTGGAGTAAAAGCCTTGCAGATACACTTTCCCACTAGGTCATGCTGTGCCTTTTCTGTGGCACTGGGATAGCAGCAGAGCCTTCATCTGCATTGACCTGAGTTACTGCTTTCCTTGCATAGTTGAATGATATATGGATATCTTGGTGATACTGATGAAATTACCATATAATTACTAACTTCATTTTAAATTACAGAGCTTGACTTAAAATTATTTTCTGACTGTCTAGGACAAAATCTGCTTACATAATTAATTTTGGAAAAAAGTAAAGCACTATAACTGTCCATTTCAGCAAAACACTCCATGCAGATTATAAGGACAGAGGATATGCTTTTATTCTGTTTACAGTAACATGATGAATCTCTGACCCAGAGTTGTGGTTTTTACACGGTTTCAGTATAAAGATCAAATAATTATATAAACTATGCTCTGAACTTTCATATCTTCAACATTACATTGCCTGTTTTCAGTTCTTCTGTATTATCACAGCAGTGTCTGCCTTCCCCCACCGTGTCAACTTTTTTCAGGAGAAAGTGCTTCTCATCACCTGTAGATTTGTGCTTTCCTGCTTTCTTTTTTGTTTATCTTGTTTCTTTTTTGTGTGTGTTCTGTTTTGTGTGCACTGACCTCTCTTGTTCTTTCCCCATGGCTTGGTATCACTGTTTTCTTCTTCTTCCCCTCTCAGCCCACACAATGCTTTGGCAGTGGCACTATAACCAGAATTGTTTTAGCTGACACAAGCTAGGACCTAATCCTTTCTGGTCACTGAGGTGAAGAAGTCGTTGCCAGCGACTGAAGCAAGAAAATCATTTAATAATTGCAAGTTCTGCAGGAGTCCCAGGTTAGCATCCCCCTGAGCACATTGATTTGGTGGAAATTGTACACAAGAAACTGTGCATTCTCACCCTCCTTCTTTATAGTAACAATGATGAGAATAGAAGATGAGGCATAAATGTAATTATTTAATAACCCAAGCAATGATCGGAGAACCTTTATTTCCAACTAAATTCTTCTGAGGATATTTTGTAAGTGACAAAGTCCTTTCTAGACAGGGATTCTTCCTGGAGATCTTAACAACATAAAATGCTTTCAATAAATATTTTTTTAAAAAAGGAAAGAAAGAAAAAGAAGAAAAAATGTTCCACTTAGAAACTTCTTTCCTTTAAGACTTTAAACCTGATGCTTCCTTTGTTCATAACTCATCTTACTACTTCTCAAAGGGGAAAATCTCTTCAGACTTTCCCCAGTTAGGGCTTCAGAACTTCTTCAGCAGCTCTTAGAGGCAGATGTATCCTCTGCAGCTGTGTATCTGTCTGTGCTGCATCCCCACTTTGCCCCAGGGAGACCTGGCAGATTTAACACAGCTGTTCCTGAGCACACAAGCCTGTGGTCACACCCAAACCTGAGATAGCTAAACCTGTCACCAAAACATTTAAGTGCCTGCAACAACCATTATTTTAATTTTGCATCCGCAGTCCTATTAGTTGTGAGTGCATTGAACTTCTCCCAAGCTGATGCACAAGGAAAGCTTTCCTCCAAAGCTACCACCTGGCCATGCTACTTGGTTATGTGTTCGGGAAGCCTGACAGGCCCTTGAGGTAGTGAAAGTTGGGAACATTGTTCAATAACTATTGAGAGAATGCTGCCATCTTTCACTCATCACCCAGCATCATCAAATTGCAGCCTTTTCTCCCCTGGGCAAACTGTGCTCAGGGCATTCAAGTGTCATTTAACCTGGCCACCCTGCCAGTATGACCTGCTTGGTCCCTCAGGCCTCACAGCAGTGTGATGAGGACCCTTGGTATGAACAGTAAGCTTTCTGCTGAGGTGTTGGTGGCCATTAAACTGCGTAGGAAGGAAATAAAAATAGCCACTGTGATTTTTCTGTCTATCTGTAACTAAAAGAAACCAGCGCTGAGTTTTTAAAGCTATGCTTGCCATTATTTTGTCTCATTTTTCTTTTTTTTAATCAATTATTTTACATAGTTCTTTTCATTCATACAATGCCCCACATTTAATATTGTATGAGTGCTTGCAACTGTGACATAAAAATGCATGCTCTGTAACAATTTTCATGATAAAATTCAATGAAACTCAAATGTTCAGAGAAATTAAATCTGAAAAGCGTATGGGTCAAGCTGAATGAGTCCTTTATGAATTTTAACAATTATTCACTAATTTTAAAATAATTGTTCATCTCTGAAGTGTACATGTAAAAAACTTTAGAACAGTATTTGGAAGAGGATGTCATTGAAATGTTCCAGTACTTGATAAATAAGAAAAGAGCTCATTTCATTTCAAAAATACTCCATAAACATATCTTTCTGTCTCTGAAAAATTTAATGCAAAACTGAGGATTGTCCTCTTGTACCTTTGGGCTTTGAGGTTAACATGCTTAATCCTAGTTTCCTATCCTGGAATTCAGCTGTCAGTTTATTGGTAAGTGGTAATGTCATGGTTATTCACACCACTGTGCCAGCTGAGATTTCGGTCAAGCGTCACCATACTTACATGCAGGAAATTATGCAACTTAGGGTAGATAATATTTTTGCTAATGTGTTAAGAATTAACTAATAAAAAATGTAAAGTTATCTCATTCTCTTTTTAAGTTTTGAATAAAAAATAAGGTCTTTCATTTTAGTACACTTGGTATGTCTTTGTGCATATGGAATCGTACATTAAAGGCAGCTGTGTAAAATATCAGTACTTGTAAAAGGTATAACAGATGTTACAGATGGGGTCTCTTTTATACATTTTCTATTAAGAACACTTTATGACATGTATATGTAAACCTAATTACATAAGGAAAAAAATGAAGCTGGATCTTTTATCTCTTTCATTGCAATCTGCAGAAGGAAACCTCACCTAAAGATCTTGGCTGTTAAGTTCAAAGGAAAGGCAGTCACTGTGAAAGCAAAGAGTGTCATTTTCTGCAGAATAGCAGACCTAGGAACAGCCATCTCTATTCTATTCCTTGTTTCACCTTGATTAACTGCATGAATCACAGGTCAAGTAATTTTACAGCCTGCTTTTTACTGGGATTGAGCCACAGTTACACCTCATATAAGTGGGAATTTCACATTTGCTGCATCTCAGAAGTCCATGCCTCTGCCTTCAATGGTCCCAGTTTCCACAGTTTCTGATAGTTGTGATTGTGAGTTTCGTAGGGTTGGTTCATGTTGTTCATTCATAACCATGGTGTCTCCTGATACCTGTAAGTTAAAATGAAGTAGATTGTTGATCTTAGCAGCTTATTTCCATCTGCTGCAGGAGTGGATTGGCAACCTCATTTGAAATGCAATTTGGCTATGATTCCACTTATTGACTGCTAAATTAATTTTAGTAACTGCAGAACATTTAACTGAAGGCTTCCTACCTCTGTTCCTGCTGAACACCAAAAATACAGACCTGAAAATCTCAAATGGTAATAGCAACATAGTTTTTCAAGCTGCTAGATACTAGAAAAAAATAACCCCATTTTGTAAAGAAACTAGTTACATATCTCTCTTATTGAGATCCATGGGAGCTGTGGATCACTGGCAGGTATTTCCATTTAGATACTGGAAAATTTGTCATATATGCATCAGCAAGTTCAGGTTTTGCCCATTTGGAAGATTATGCCATTTACGCTCCTCTGTACAATATGTAAAGCTCTAGGAGTCATTTCGTAGGCTATTCTGTTGTGATTGACTAGTACACACTTCAAAGAGCCTTTTAGTTCTTCCTTGGTAAAGTAACTCCATGTCAGAAAGTGAGGAAATAATGTATTCGATATGGTTTGTTCAATTTTCAGGTAGAGCAAACAGATGTTAAAAGTACTTGCCAGAAGGAACACTGTCGGATGTGGGAGCCTGAAAGCCTGTAGGGCAAGACACATGGGTTTTCAAAACTGTAACATGTTTACTTCTGTTGGTTATTACTGTTCTAATATTAGTCTGTGTCTTCTGTTAAATCATGTGTAGAGCTATTTTGTGAGATCGTTGTTCCACAGGCTGCCTGAAGTTAGGGACCAGTTCAGAAAAAAAAAAGAAAAAAAATTGATACTGGGCAATTTTATGAGATTATGAATCAAATGTAACTTTTGTATCTAGGAGAGCTAAATTATTTACAGAAGTGAATTAACTGTAGCCCTTTTCTCCCAACTCCATTCACATCAATGGTGTGGGGACTTTATTTAATTTGCCATGAGGAAGAAGAATCAATGCATATGCTTTACTGTAATTTCTGTAAACCAAAACCAAATCAGAAATCTCTTTTTGCACAGAGAGAGATATCTCTAGTTGCTCTGCTTAAATGCAGAAGCAAACACATAGGCCAGTGTGTTGTGTGGTAATGTGCATTTTTGGTTTTGAACATTCAAGTAAGACATCAACAGAAAATTTTATCTCAGTCTTTCTTTTTCTCCCTCCTTCTTCCACTTCCCCACCCCTATGCTGGCTGGTAAATGTAAATTAGAAAGGATGTATAAAATAAATAACTTCAAAAATTCCCTGTTGAATATATAGTTCTGCTAATCAATGGTGTGTAATCTCATTCAAGTCAATTATGCTATGTGGGGTGAATGCCTTCCAACCACATTTTGATGACAGTAGGTACTTTAATTTTCTGTGGCACTTTATGGTTTCTGCTTGTCATGATAGATGTACCATTTTGTCAATATTTAATCAAGAAACAATTAAACTTCATGAAAACATTCAGGACTCCATCCTTGGCTGGTAAAAATCCTCTCTAGTGAATGCTGTCAATCCATGCTGATGCATACCAACTGCATATAGAACTGTGAAAGTTTAATCTACTCCAAAGAAGTAGATGACAGAAGTTAACCAAATGTCCATCATGTCACAATATGCATTTTTTTATGATGAGGACTAGCACAGAAGTAGCTGACATGCTTTACATATATTCTTACTAGTATTATCTTTCTAGTATTATTCTTACTAGTGCTATCTTATTGGTATTATTACTAGTATTATACTATATTAAAATACTTGTAAATAATGAAAGTGCTAGAATCGGTGGTGTTGTAGGTGGAAAGTAGAGTGTAAAACCTCAGAAGGTATTGTTATGCAAACCCACACAGGATAACAATTTTTTTTTTACGTATTTCTTTCAGGTAGCTAATCAGGTTGTTCAGGCTCTACTCACTCAAAAGGTAAGTTGTGTTTTGGGTATTGTGGTGTAACTTAGAGCTCGCAGATGTTCATTTCTCATTTGAGAGATTATATTTACATAGTATACATTTTTTAAACTGTGCACCCATTTAGTTACCAAGGCTGCCACATGTCAGGCCCAAAGACAAGATTCTGTAATCCAAGAGAAATGAAAATCTGTGAGTTTCAACATCCTTAAGGCTTAATTGTACGTGACCCATATTCACTTTTTATTGTTTATCTAAGTATTGACACAAAAGCATCCGAAAATCCTTCCTCCAGAGGGTGATTTTTGCATCGCCTATCCCTAACGAGTTGTGTTGCTCCCACAGTCCATTCCTGTGGATTGTGAAACAGATGAATTACTGTGCATGTCAACAGCTGCCACACTCACATTCACTCGCAGTCCTGGTGTGAGCCTGTGCCTCTCTGAAGAAAAGGCTCCTCATATAGAATGGCCTTCAGCTACTCAACTTGTGGGCTAGGGACCCACAGGAGAGAATGCATATTTTATCTTAAAAAAGCTTTTATTGTCCTCATGATCCATTCTCCCGGGTAAGCAAGGGAAATACTGCAAAGGCAAAATTCTTGTAGGGTGATAACAAACCTGGCAGAATGAAAAGATTCACTATGGCTTCTATAGGGGTCTGTTCTGGATCGAGTCATGTCTGAAGTTTCAGTTTTCTGAAGTGATTCCTTGATTTCATTTTGTTGAGGGGGGAAAAGGGGGAAAGACAAACAAAATATAAAGATCTATAATAATAAGCTATGAACACTTCAATATTCATTAAATGATCCTTTGTGAGATCTAAACCACTTGATGAATGTGGCATTATTAAAATGCTTTGGATCATTTAGTTTTTAAATGATGACTCTGAAAGGGACATAAATGCAGTCTTTTAATGCAGACAGTGGAAAGCAGAATATAAACTGTTTTGTCTACACTTAATGACAGGACAAGTAATAATGTTTTTAAAATGCAGCGAGAAACACCAAGTTAAAATAATCAAAAATCTCTGCCACATGCCCAGAAGATTTCTAGATGCAAATAGTTTTTGAGGAGGCTCCAAAGCCTCCCTCATGGACATCATTCATTCCAGCAGATTGTTATTCAGAGTGCCCCCTACAAAGGGGTATCCCTGAGGGGGACAGTGGGACAGACAGGGTGTGGAGCCCCAGGGTCAGACCTGGAGGCAGTGGTCAGGGTCAGGCCTGTGTTTCCTGGGCAGGTCCATGGGGAGGAGACAGGTTCCAGTGAAGCTGAGCTAGGGAGTGAGGATGCAGCTCAAGATCAAGGAGGCAGGAGTTTGGGTACAGGCATGGCTGCAAGGTGGCTGCTGCACAGTTCAGATGTGGGCAAGATGACCTTTAACTCTGCCAAATACACTCCTAAAAGTGGGGAATGTGCCCTGCCAGGGGGGTAGATAAACGACCTCACCCAGAATCATCTGCACCTAAATGAATTGTAAATCAGTGCACAAAGTTTCCTTTGACCACCCACTCATCAGGGAGAAGGCTGGATACCCTTCTCAGCTCCCTTCTGGGCAGATTTTTTGGGAGTCAATTTTATGACATCCTGTACAGATTAAAAGATGTGCAGGGAGATGTTCTGACCTCATTACATCTGCTCTGGGGTATCCTGCCCGAGAATAGCGATGTTCAGGTGACCTGTAGGTGTGTGATGCAAGCCTCTGGAGGGTGCAGTTTCCCATTACATAGATAACACATTCCTGTGACCTCAGTTGGCATTAGGAATACAGAAGTAATAACATTCCCTCAATCTGCTCACCCAACAGCTGTGATCACAGAACAGCCACACAGTTGTTACCATAGATAAGTGTTGAAAGTATCATTGTTCAATCCTATGGTTTTTAGATGCACAACAAAGCCTTTAACTTTGGATGAGGGATATTGCCTCACAGCAGTTGGAAGTGTTGAAGCTCGGAGGTGGTTTGTGCAAGCCATAACATCCAGGGAAACTTGCACTGTTGCTGTCTGTGCTGTCACTCTGTGTACACGTATGTGCATGGTCTGTGCATGATCAGAGAACTGCAGAGTCTGCAGAGCTATTGCTGTGACACCTTTTAGAAATATAACTTAAGCCATTCTTAAAAAAAATCTCAAATCTGTTTTTCAATGCAGTTTCAATGGAAATTGAGTTATTTTCTCATGTTAGTATACCCAAAAGCCTCATATACATTTTGTATTATAAAACCATATGTGATGAAATATTTACCAGAGGGTTAATCTCAATATATTAATCTCTAGTTTGGGAATATTATGATTGTTTCCCCAATGAAGAGAGGAGCTTCCTGATTCTCTTTGCAAAGGTGTCAGGCATTTTGATGACTACATACTTTCTCAGTAATGAACTCTCCCAAACCCATAGGAACCAAGGAGTTCATATGGATACAATAAAACCAGATTTGAATACATTTAATAAAGTGATTTACTTAGGGTTGATGGGGTTTAGCAGCTGCTTACCTATTACTGAGTAATAACAGGTAATTTAATATCCATAGAAAGAGGAAAGAGGGTACTCTTCTAAATGCTAATGAATATTAACTGTTATAGTGCTCCTGACACCGTTCATACAAGTCCTTTTATAAGAGAAGGCAGGAACACAATGGCATACAATAAAGAGGAAATTGCGCTCCTCACACCAGTCCCAAAAAGGTAGATATCAGAACCCAAGTAGTAACCAGTAAACAGATAAATCCACTGTCATGCAGCTGAGCAGTAAGACAGAGCCAGTCATGCCACAGAGAGATAACACACCTCTGGGGCATAGCAAGCCATGGAGCAAATCTGAGAGCTTTCAGAAAGCAGAGGGGAGTGATTTTGTACAGTAGCGCACACTGCGTAGGCTTTGCGGTGAATTTGAAATTGTTCCTCAAGGACTGATTTTTGCTTAAATTAAATACATGCTGTAAGGTAAGGTATACAGCACTGTGCACTCGCCAGTATGTGGAAAGACTGTGATTCCGCTGAGGGAATCTGGTGACACAAATTGAGTGAGCAAAGCTTGAGTGATTTAACAATGTCACCGAATCCTTGAAATGGAATTACAGTCGTAAATGTTCACTATTCAGGTATATAATTCATTACAATACATATAGAATTTCTCTAACATGAGAGACTTTTTTTTTTACTGAGATTATGGAGAAACTCTTTGAACTTGAGATTTGTACTGAATTAGTCACACAGCAAAAATTCACGAATTTTATGTAGCAAAATCCTGTGGATTTTCTACCACTTAGTAATAGAAAATTTTACCTCTAAGAAATTTATGAAGTCAGAAAAACAACAAAATTATTTGAGGCAAACCTGTATGTTATGATATTTACTGAAAACATCTATTCTTTCTCCTTCGACCCAAAGACTTCTCATATAACATGAGGTGATTGGAGTGCTGAGAACTGTATATTTATTTATATTTTTTCCATGTAAGATCTGTATCAGCAGTTTGAAATTTGAGTTACACCGCTTAATGAAGTAGTTTTGTGATCTGTGTATCTATTTTTGCCTATTACTCTCTTCCATAAGAGTGTTACCTAGGAGAATACTTTTTTACCCTGGGCTCTGTATGAAATTTATTTCTTCTTCATTTTCATCAATTAAATAAAAAGTGAATTAAGCATTAATTAAAACAGAAAGAAGCATTTTCAGAGGAAGAGCAGTGTTTTTGTGGGCCCTTGAATGAGGGTGTTGGATCCCATTTTGGAGAAGAGTGAGTCTCATTCATACTGATGAGATAAAGCAAGACTAGAGGGATGCTCAGATATTACTATAGTGAAACCATAGGAATACCTTAAATGTCTGGGAGATTGCTATCTTAATAGCTAGTCGTTTTGCCCACAGGAGAGGCATTATAGGCTTCAGACATGTGATAGTTTTATTAATTGGTAATTTTAGGATTTCGAACTTTCTAAACTCAGATTTTATTTTACCAGAATACTGCTACCTTTATGTGCCTCATTTCTCCCTGGGCTATGTGGGGCATTACCATTGGCAGAGTTTATAGCATCTGGGCAGGTAATCTACTACGTAATATTTCACTTTTTACAGAAATTCTAAAGTTTGAACCATAAATCATCCAGTTTTAAAATTGTAACATAGGAGGGTTTTGAGCAGAGGCCTTGCAAGGATTTAAATTTTTTTCTACATTGTTAATTTCTGTGAATCATTTTTTCCATTTCAATTCACTTAGTAATGTTGAAATGTTAAGCACTATTGTAACAGCCAAGGCTCAATTTTAAAGTCTCTGATTTGTAAAAGGTAGATAATGATGAGTCTTGATGCTTGCAATCTCTATTCCTAATAGAGATTGCCATGTGCAAGTCCAGGGATAAGAGGTCTGACTGATAGAAATCAAAGCTTTAGGGCTTTACAAAACATCAAACTCAAGATTTTTGGGGGGTCTTGTTGGAAGGCTCTAACAATATCAGTTGAACAGCCACTTGACAGCCACCTAAAACAAATGTTATGAAACTATAAAGAGAAAATGACTGTGTTCATGCGGAAGTGTCATAAAATCTGATTCATATGGATAAAAAGATGCTTACAATTTTCTGGAAGTCTCAAGATGAGCATATTTTATCGTGCATTCACCTCTTTTAACCTCAGCACTGGTTACAGTGGAGACTAGAGCAACTGTAGGCAAGAATTTAAGCTGCATCTGATCACAATTTCCTACTCTGAGTTGTTTTCTCGTAAAGCCAAGTCATTGTGTTGTTAATGGTATTGACAGGACAGCATATGGGGATCCAGAGGCCTGTTTCTCCACCCTCATATGGTGGAAAGTAATAGGAGCTAGGCAATACCACAGGGCAGAAAATGTCCTAAATTTAAAGGAATATGGGGAAGTATTTTGGAAATGTAAATTAAAAAAAAAACAAAACAAAACAAATAACAAACCCTAGATTCAACTGCAGCTTATTATTTTTATATGTAATCTTTATTAGGAGACTGATTTTCCTGGTTTATGAATCCCTTATATCTCAAAATGGACAGCTGCACAGATTATGCTAAAAAGCGTAGTGTCAGATTTGCTTTCTCTCCAAAATCCTCTCTTTGAAAGAATCCTTTATTCTTCCAAATGGCCGGGAAAAGCCGATTTTACACTGTAGATAGATAGATAGATAGATAGATAGATAGATAGATAGATATTTGCTATATCTGAAAACCATTAATGGCTTTAATGGTTTTACAGTTCACCTCTGCTTCTAATGGCCAGTTTTAAGGCTTTTTCATAGAATTCCAGAATTGCTTGTATTGGAAAGGTCCTTTAAGATCATCTAGTCCAACTATTAATCCAGAACTGCCAAGCCTAACACTAAACCATGTCCCCAAGTGCCACATCTCTGCAGCTTTTAAACACCTCCAGGGCTGGTGACTCCACCACTCTCCTGGGCAGCCTGTTCCAATGCTTGCCAACCCTTTCCGTTACAAAATTTTTCCTAATATTCAATCTGAGCCTCCCCTGGTACAACTAGAGGCCATTTCCTCTTGTCCTATCAGTTGCTCTCTGGGCAGAGAGACTGACCCCTACCCAGCCACAATTTCCTTTTATGGAGTTGTAGAGAGTGAAAGGTTCCCTCTGAGCCTCCTTTTCTCCAGCCTAAACATCCCCATCTCCCTCAGCTGCCCCTTACAGGACTTGTGTTCCAGCCTCTTCATCAGCTCCATTGCCCTTCTCTGGTCTCCCTCCAGCCCCTCAATGTCTTTCATGTCATGAGGGGCCCAGAACTGAACACAGGACTTGAGGTGTGGCCCTACCAGTGCTGAGTTCAGGGAGACAATCGCTGCCCTGGTCCTGCTGACCACACTGCTTTTCATACAAGCCAGGATTCCATTGGCCTCTCGGCCACCTGGGCACACTGCTGGCTCGTGTTCAGCTGCTGTCCACCAGCACTCCCAGGTCCTTTCTGCTTTCCAGCTCTTCAAGCCCCAGTTACAGTGGGAAGGATGCAGACCATCCACAACAGGCCACAGCAATGGTTTGGTTAGTCCAGAAAAAGGAAGAAGGGGATCAGAATAGTTCCTTGAAGGCACAGTGCCACTTTGAACTTCTGCCTGGTTTGCCATGAATTATGCTTTTTCCTTAGCTTAATGCTTATTACAATGTTCATATATTAATTGCTGCTTTTTGCTTTGTGTCAGCTGCAAAATGAAATGCATTGATAGCAAAATCACTTTTATCCTAACAGAAAACTCCAAAAGAAGGTAACTACTGTTTGTCAGTAAAGATTTTTTTAATGTTATCCTGTATGATCAAACAGCTAGAGAAAATGAAGTAGCACATTTCCAATTCATACTATTTTAAAGTTGTGTGTTTATTTCTTCTTAGTATGTGACATAGAGATTTTTAAGTGCTTCTTTTACCCACTTTCTAATCTTCCTGTTTTCCCTTGTGCTGCAGGGTCTGAGGGAGGAATGTATAAAGCTGAAAATGAGAGTTTTTGATTTGGAACAACAGAATCGAACATTAAGTGTGCTTTTCCAGCAGAAAGTCAAACCAGCTTCTGACCTCCTCCTTCAGGTAGGAAATGGCCTTTGCAGAAAGCAGGCTATGAGCTTTATATTTCTTGCAATTATAAAATACTTTTCTTCCTTTTAAGGTTATGCCAATAATGGGAAATGACAGTTGATAGATTTAATATATTAGAAGAATATCCATTGTCTATAATCTGATCCCATTGAAATTGAAAGTGTGTGCCAATGAACTATGACTGGAGATTGTGTGCAAATCTGTAGAGAGGAGCACACCTGCAGAGTAACTTCCTTCTTTCAGTGCTTCTTCACTATGATAAATGGAATGATATGGGTTCATTATCCCTCTGCAGGGGAGAAGCTCGGATTCCTTAACATTCTGCTTGATGGTGAACAGTGTAATTTCCTGTGAGAAGACAGCCCATTTATTTAACTTTTGCCATATGTGATATTGTCCTGGTTTCGGCTTACTTGCAAGTGCTTAAGTACATCTTCACGGGCTTAGAGTGATTTTTTTTTGCCAATGCTTTATGGGAGGATATAGCTGAGAAACCAAGTGACCTATCCCTCACTTATTTGCCATTCTGGAATACTAAGTATCCCCTTTCAGTATCCCTTTTCATTGGAAAAGTCTGTTATTGTGAATGAATCCATCACTTTATCATCCTATTTTAGAAGTAGAATTGCTTCACAGAAGTACCAACAGATTTGACCATACAGCAAATGAGGACTAATTAAACCTTTGCAGGTCATGTCAGCTACATAAGTGATATTAAATGTGCATCTTACTTCTTTCCTTCTTTCCTTCCTTCTTTTTTTCTTTCTTTTTCTTTCTTTCATTCTTTTTCCAAAGTGTCTGACTCCAGGCTATGTTATTTTGGTGTTAGATTGCACAGAAGTCATACTCTGTACATTGATTATTACATATATGGCTCCTATTCCCAATTCTTTGTGTGGCAATAATAAAGCTAGGTTATTCTAGGAATGTTACAGAAGTGTTAGATAGCATCTGAAAAGTGGGATCAGTGCTTTGACTTGAGTCCCTTGAAACCAGATTGTGTCACAGCTGTGAAAGAATTTGAAAGAGATGAACTTGCACCAGGTGGAAGAAAGAACCAAACGAAAAACAGGTCTTCCTGAGGGATTCAAGCTATTTTACATCATTGTTCTTGCACAGATTGGCAGGAACTAATGTGTATAGGTTCCCCTCCCCCTGCTTTTTACTTGATTTATCTTTATTGTCTGAGGACAAAAGGGAATTAAGTTCATTTGCAAAGTCCGGGTCTTCCTGAAGCAAAATTTGCTGTTACGCTCCTACTGGTGCTATCAACAGATTTTAACCCTCCTGGGGAGAAGAAAGCAGAGAACAAGTTGCAGTGTACATCAGAAAATTAAGAACTTCTGTTAAAACACTTATATGGGGGTTTTTTTCCAAAAAAATACCCCAGTAAATTCGTGGGTTTCCAGAAATGTAATTATCCTCTAAATGTACTTGAGACTCAAATAAACGGTGTGAAGTCTGTGATCTTGAAGTCTGAAATCTGAAGAAAGGTGTTTTCTTAGGAGTGAAATTATACAAATACTGTTGTGTGCCTGCATAGAATTAAAGCACAGTTTGGATTATGTCTTCTTAGAAGTGCACATACAGCCCAGTTTTAGAGTTGCTGGTAAATATTGGTTTCAGTGTGTCACTCTACAGGAAAGTTCTAAATATGTGCTTGAGGACATTCCTGTTAAATCATGACCCCAATCAAAGTGAATGGGCAAACACTGCTAACTGGGAGCACAGGGTAGATAGTGTTTTCACCTTTCCTGTACTGTCTGATACAATACAGTTCAATTTTATTTAATGCTGATCTCATCCCAGGAGTAGTCACACTTAGTACAACTAGAAATTTTGAAGAATGCCATAGTAGAGGGCAGGATCTAAAATAAGTAGTGTAAGTTACTTTTTCTGCATATCAGCTTCTGTGATTTGGTTGTATATTACAGTCCAATTATTCTGCATTTGACATTAGAAGACATTCGTATTACACAGTAAACTTATTTTTAAACCATAAACATTTTGACTTCTCAGATTTCAACAGAAATATGGATTTCTTTTTTTAAAAAATTTAAAAAATAAAATAAATTTCACCGTTACTCTAAGGAGTTTATATGTTTGATTGCACAGCAAATAATACATGTTTCATGTCTTTTAGAAATTAGATCATTCACTTTTTTTTCAATGAAAGGATTTATACAAGTGTTTTGAATTTGACTGGAGAGTAATGGCTCCCATGCCATACCAATTACATTGGTTTTGTTTTCATCGTGTTTCTCACACAGTTCAAAAAATGATTTTGCTGCCAATTTAAAAAAAAAAAATCTTGTAATACCGTTTTCATGACTGCCTCAGGAATCCTACACCATAAAAATGGTATTAAAAGTAGTATATTTTCATGCATTTACAAGAAGTGTAAGTACTTATGAAGGTGAAGGGCATGTGATTGTGTATATTGGCATGTAAGTTCTTTGCTGCCAGAAATTTTGGTTTGCTTACTGCTTGTGTGGAGTGACACAGATCATTCCTGTCATGAAAAGATAACTACTGCAATCTCTACAGCAAAATGTAAGGAGGAGAAAGAGGTAACTTAGGATTTTTGTTTCAGCTCTGATACTGTAGACAGTTTAAGAGCTACCCTGTCTTTCTGGGAACATTCTTTCTAGCTGAAGTGTGTGATTTACAGAACCAGTATTAGAACAGATAAATAAGGAGGAGGCTGATCAACTTTATTATTATGATTATGATTATTATTATTGTTATTATTATTTTCAGACAATGTCTCTGAAACCGCTTTTTAAAATTATGAAGCCTTGGAAAAGTATTTTGTGTCAGCACCATGTGAGAAATAGCAATAGTTTTAGTTAAAACCTGGCACACAAGAGTAGCTTCTGCCCAAGCAGCAGAAGCGTGGTTGCCTGTCATAGCAGGAGGGGTTTGGGAAATAAAACCAGGAACTCCATTCTAGTGAGCCACTTATTATTTCATCTGCAAGTGGGAGAAATAGTTGGGGATAATAGGAAAAGATTTAAAACTGAGCAGAGTAAAACTGATTTGAAGTGAAGAGAGAAATCTATGGAGGTGATATACAGAAGGATGCTAAGGGGATAAGACAAATCCAAAGAGAGGATGCAAAAGTAGGAATAAGAAGATTTAGATGAAACTTATCCTCCTGCTTTGCTCATGGCCATGTAGAGCATCTATGAAAAACATTTTAAATGTCAATATCACTGCATTTCTGTCTTTGCCTTATTTTTTCTAAATGATGCAGTGTTTTCTTCACAGAAAATTTAAACTACTAAGATCACCAAATGACAGTGTTTTTCCTGCTTCTTAGATGTGGCATCTCACAGACTTGTTTTGAATGCATTGTGTATAGGCTGCTCAGTCTTGAGGCACAGATCTATTTCTTTTAGTTACCCTCTTTTTCCACTCATACCTGAAAATACTGACATTGAACATAATTTGGATATTACATATCCTCCTTTTACAATAGTAAAGACTTGTATAAACTTACTGAGGATATCAGGGGTCAGAATTTGCCTTCTGACAAACAAGCTAATATTTTTTTGTTATATTATGTATCTCTGTTTACACAAATTCAAGATGTTTGCCAGCTGAATTGTTCCCATGAGTGAAGTCCTACTTTCACTTTTCACCCAGAAAGTTATTGTCATGGGGTTTCTTTTATAAAGCCTGCAGGGAATCTTCAGTGAAAGGTATGAAAAAGTGGCAAGTATCAAAATTTATTGAGTTGATTTATTTGATTAAATAAGTAATAAAATTTTCATAGTTGGGAAAGTATAAGATAATATTTCTAATAAGATTTACAATGTCTCTGATCCTAAACTATATTTTCATTGCCATTTTATTTCCATCATAAAAATTCTACTTTATCAACCCCAGAACAAAGCAGGGAGGTCTCTTTAAGTGTCTGTTTTCTCCTTGTGTTTCTCTGGCCAGATTAGTTACATTTACGATCCACAGTGTTTAATTTTAGGTCTAAAATTTTGTCTAAAATTCTACAGCACAGTGCACTGAATTCTCAGAAGGTCAATTTAAATAATAATTACTTTGTTATAATGGCATTGACATTAGCTCTTTTAATAACCTGAAAACTATCCCTGGTGCACAAGACAGAGTGTAGCTGTATGTACTTTGATGGAAACGGTTGTACAACTTGGCAGGAAGGAGTAAATTGTAACAAGTACGTTATTTTATATGGGGAGAAAATTAATTGCCCTAACATCTGACAAAAGGAGATGGAATATCTGGGCTCAGAATTCGGCCTTTGGTTCAAATATCATTAGACCTGATGATGTCCGAAGCAGGAGGTTAAAAGCAAAGTTGCATTACTTTACAGCAATGAGATATGTGTAATATTCAAGCATTTTAGAAAGTAGGTATTTAGGGTTTGAAAATAAAAACTAAATATCATCACACACTGTTAGAAAACAGTTTGTCAGCATTCCAAAGTACATTTCAGTAACTGGACTGTTACATGCCGAGTTGCAGTTAGAATTCCCATCTCAAAGAAGTGGGTCCTGCTTTGTGCCTCCAGGCTCCTGTGAGAGCAGGCAAACTTCATACCAAGATCAGCAAATTGTATTAAGGTTGTGAAACTCCTGCAGTTGGCCTGCTTATTTGCTTACTTCACATTCCTTTGTATCCATTCAGATTGTCAGGCTACTCTTATCTGAAAATCTTCTGGAAAAGTCCATCTCAAGAACAATCTCTGTCTTTTTCTTCTCAGTAAACATATAAATCTAAATAAAGCGTGGCAGTATCTGTAGTGATATTTATTTACTCAAAAATCAGGACTAGTGGCTAGAAGGAGAAGTTGATTCCAGACCTGCTAATTGATTCAGCAGTAATGGAATACTGCTTAAAAGTTAGGACAGTCTCCAGGGCTGTATCAACAGAGAAAAAGGTAATCACGTAAATGTAAAGCATGTTTGAGATATATTAAGTTTAAATCAGTACATTAACCTTTATGCAAGAATTAGGTTGCTAGTAGAGCACCTATTAAGAGGTGAAATGGTGGATTTTACGCTACTTGTGGTTATCTCAAGATTCCAGGCTGTAGCCCTCCTTGAGTGCTTCCTCCGGTTCAAGGCTACCAAAGTGCACAATTACTGTACCAGGAAAGAGCCTCCAGCCTTGTAGCCGTGAGAAATTATAAGAATGCTTTTGTATGTCAGGAATCAGGATAATGGTCTAGTATGGAACACTCAAAGCTTTTTGAGACTTTCTTGAACAAATTAAAGGAACATTTTCTTCATGTGAAGATGCTGTCATTATTTCCAGTCTTAAATTATCACAGTAAACTGGTATCTACTTTCTATTTGTGTCATGTCCCCACTCACCAATAACATCTGAGAAGACAGAAAAACAAAACATTGAAAGTCTGTATTTCATCTCAGCTTAAATCATAAACATTTAATAATACGCTATAAACCATATTTCTTGCTTGCCCTGTTTGCAGTGCCAAATATATGCTGAAGAAACACAAATAAAGTATTCATGAGAACCAACTTGTTAGATGAATGAGTGACCAAAGTCAGCGATGAGAGAAGGAGGGGAAACCCCCTTCTGGAGAAACTCCATCTAACCTCCCTAAGCCATGTGATTTCTAGATCTGAATGCACAGCAGTAGCATAATATCTGAAAGAATTTGGCAGTGTATCTGATATGCTGCCAGCTCAGGAAGGAACTCTGTGATAAACAGATGTTTGGGAGAGTGCTGGGAATCCTTGGATGTCATCCACAGCAGTGGCTCTCCACAGGCCATCTCCAGTCACAGGGACTTGTGCTTGTGAGTGTGTAAATCACAAAAATTTTTGTTATAGGCCATGGTATGATGTATGAGAGGAGAGGTTGGGTGGTATCCCTCTCAACAGTTCAACCTAAAGCAAAAGGAGAACAATATTTTATTATGAGGGAGAGAGATCAACTGACCCGATAGGTGTGCTCCGTCAGTAATTTGTGTTTTGGTGATTTACCTTCTTGTTGGACTGTTGTCCCTTATTTCAGCACCTCAGTTCTTACCAATTTGTTCTCAAACAAAACCAAAACATTAGCTAAAGCTCCCAGGGCATGTAGTTCTGATGAGAATTATAATGGTTTTAAGAGAAAATTACTCCCAACTAATAACCATTCCTGTGTCCAAGTATTTTAACTAGCCTTGAGAGGTTCCACAGAAATGCACTAAAATATTTTCTGTATCAACACAAAAATTAAATTTTGTGATACAGTTTTAAATAGATAATTTTCAGATACCAAATCTAAAAATGAGCTTTTTCCATTATTTATTATTAAAATAATTTGCTGCAGCGATACCAAAACCAGTAAATCAAATGAACAAATAATCTTTAGGAAAGCCGCAAGTGATCTTTAGTGAAGTATTTATGAATGATTCTGCCTGGGGAGAACAGTATTTTTTAAGTTTTGAAGAAATGTATAGGCATTGTTCTGAAGAGCAAAGACAGTATTTCAGAGTAAGCACATGTCAGGAAAATGGTGTGGCTATACTGACATGACAGACCTTAACAACAGAAGTAAGATTTTTACTGCCTGTTTTTAGACAAAGAAAAATAAGCAACTGACAAAGGGTGAACCATAGATTTCTCTTTATTCTATGCATAGATTTTTATTACTGGTGATGATACACATGATGGCAGGAATCCAATATAGCATTTGAAACTGTAAGCAAGTGTGTGGGCAGAGTCATTAAGTAAGAGAATGTTTTTCATGGTTTTTCTTTTATTGTGTACTTTTCTGTAGGGGAACAAATTTAAGAAAAAAAGAAGGAATTCCACAGTAGGAAATAGTATTGCTGTCTTCCTTTCCAGACCTGCCCTGTGCTTCATGCTTCTAATAAACATTCAAAATATATGCTTTTTTTATTATATCATGCAGTTATGTGTACCATGCTTAACATTTTGGATGATCTTTCAGCCTGTTCTGTTTGTTAAATGTATTAGAAAGATGTATTAGCAACTTATGTGAATCTCTACATAAATGTTCAAGTATAAGTATAGAGGCTGCTTAGAGGCAGCCTGTATTCTAGATTGTGAACTCAGTGAAAACTCTGTGAGTTTTCATATGTTTACTCATATGTTTATGCTTTGCATGAAACATATTTTTTGTCTGCTGTGTTTCTGGTTTTGAAATTTACAGACTATTCTTTAATAATATATAGTTGTCATATTTAAGTCAAGAGTCATTCATTCAGCTTTCCTTTTTAAATGGGAAAATCTTTCTCACTGACATTCTGATAGCAAAAATTAGCGTGGACTTGTTCTAATGTTATCACAGTATGCAATGTGATAAGTACAAGCCATGTGTTACCTATAGAAGTGCGAGTTCATGTCATCAGGTCAGCTTTTAAAGCCTCCCAATTTTGGATTTCATGGTGGAATAAAATAGTAGCCACTGCAAGTCCTGCTTAAACGCAGTATGCTCAAACAACAGGTGTGCTGGGTAATTGTTTTCTCATCATGGTGCATATTTCACACCCCGTAACTTCCAAATGAAATACCAAAAGAATCTATAAAATTAAATGATTCAAAGATTTAAAGGTCTTTCTCTTGTGGTAAAGTGGAAATCTATTGAAATTCTAAAGCATTACAGAAATATAACCTTTATTATTATGGATCTATCATTTTCTTCTTATTGCACTAATGGAGCTAAGTGTGTAGTTCATTTTTGTTTTACAACTTTGAGACTTAAATGAAGGATAACTGTGCAAGACTATATGAAACAACAATACATAAAGGATTCATTTAATCTCTTATTACATGCAGTACATATAAAACTTCATTTATATTTTGCTTTATAACTGTGGTTTTGTTACTGTTGTTTAAGTGCAGTGGAACTTTGAAGACAAGAAACAATATGGAATTATGGCTTTTTTACTGAGAAATAGGTGTTCCAATAAGTACTCTGCTTGGTAACATTTAAACCGTTCAGATTATATCAGGACAGTGTAATTTGCTACTAATATAAAATTACACATTCCATCAAATGAAACAAACTTACATTATGCTAAGTGGGTTGAAGCACTCAATAGGTATTTTCTGTTGCCATCTGTTATGAAAAAATTAATTTTCCTGTGATATACGTTATATTTTTTGTATACTCTTACAAATACTGTGCATAGAAGAAAGAGTTGCTAATTAGAACAAAATGTTGCTTATAATGAATCATAAAACACCTACTGATCCAACCCCATCTTTTAGTATTGAATTTTACTAATGCTCTCCTTTGTTTCCCAAATGACCTATCTTCTTTAATGATGGTTTGGATACTGGTAAGATTCAAATCCTCATCTAAAGGCCATGACACTATTGACTAAATCTCTGTTGACTTCGCTGAGAATGTGAAATACTGTATTGCAAGATAAAATCAGCACGTAGGTGCTCAGTGAAACTGAAGAGTCCATTAGTGCCTTAACTCTTAAATTACCATCTGGGTATCTCTCTTGATAAGGACAAGCTAAAAGGAAAAGTTACCCTTGTCATTAAATCTTTAACAAAGTGATACTGACATTCTGTATTTTTCACATTTTTAGACTGCATTCATGCTCATTTCTTTCTCTAGATGTGGGCAAGCTGTGTTTCATTAGTCACTGACTGATGTCTGGGTGCAGGAAGGTGCAGTGCTTTTTCTGTGTCCTGTATGCATTACAAGGTCATCTTCAACATTATGAATTAAACTCCAACTTACTGCATTAGAAGTATGGAAAACAGACTGCCAAAGTAATGGCATCTTGAATTAATATCAGTGCTTTAAAAATCTCAAACATACTCCCACTCTTCAGCTCATCTTTCTGGTATAAAATTCCAGAGATGAGCTATTTAATTTTGTAGAGTTTTGATCCTAGATTTTTATATTCAGTTATATTTTAAAAGCAGAAATGCTCCATCATTTTTTAATGTTTCCTATCACTTAATATTAACTCCTTTTCTCTAAATAAGCCTTGTGTATTTTTTCTGTACAGTAGATGCAGGCACTGGCACAGGTCTAGGCACAATTATTATGAATTATAGATACTGCAAGTGTGAGCACGAATCAGAGATTAGCACTGTATTTTAGAGGCTCTCTTACATTTATTCCACTAAATGATCCTTGGGAGATCTTGACAATAATTAGAAATACGGGTACTCTCCACTCTGCTACCAGTCTTCACCAGCTCATGAGGGATCAACAAATAGAATTAATCATTAATTTAGATCTTTAGGTCCTTCATGCACACAGGACCAGGCTTTCAGGTGTTCAGGAATTGTGCTGAGCTCTTCTAAAAATCTGGCTACTTATTTTGTGCCAAAATGGGAGCTGACCCCTTTTGAAATTCCTATATAATACCTCCTAAACCCTGCTTTTATTTACTATGAAAAAACCAATCAATTCACAAGGGCACAGATTCCTAATCAAATGTTGGTTGGCGTGGCTTCTTCTGAGCAGAGACAGCTGCTGAGAGAGTTTGCAATTCTCAGCTGTCTATGCCAGAGGTAAAGCTCCCAGCTGCTCCCGGCCCAGGACAGGCTGCCTCTGGTAGTAGGAAGAGGACTCTTCTAGGGGACTCTTCCCTGCCATCCTATGCCACGGCCTAGCCCCAGCACTCACAAGGCCAGTCCAAGTCCTTGGAGGACACAGTACCTTCCCTTGCAGGAGCAATGACTGACATTTCCCATTTTCCATTTCCTGGCATTCCTGCCGGCAGGGCAGTAGGAGCAGGGTGCAGATGAACATGGGCAGCACAGGTCTGTATCCTCATATCCTCCATGCACCCATTATGGTGCACCCTCACTGTTGGTACCAGCGCTGGCTCTCCCACCCCACCTTTTCAGTTTTAGTAACACTTCTTGGCTTGCATGGCCAGGCTGACTGTGAGATCCTTCTGAAGTTTATCAGCGTTCCAGAGTAAATTGGTGGAATTCCAGAATTCTAAAGACTTCAGGTGCTTATTGAGATCACCAGATCTACAGAGTTGTACTCTGTCCTGCACAAAGCCCTATGATTTTTTGATATCAGGATAAATGTTGCAGAACTTGAAGTGCCATTTCGAGATGGCAAGTGGTCATACTTGAGACTTTTAGCTCAGCTGGTTAGACCATAGTGCTGATAGTACCAACACCATGGGTTTGATCCCTGTATGGGTTGTTCACTCAAGAGCTGTACTTGATGATCCTTGTGGGTCTCTTCCAACTCAGAATATTCTGTGATTCTGTGATACCACAGCAAAGGTACACTATGACCCTCTAGAAGCTTTGTTTCTGAAAAAGCAGCAAAAGTTGGGGAAATCTATGGGACAATTCCTGACCTGTCAAAAATTCTTTTCATTTCAGTAGTAGAAGTGAAGCCAGTAATTCCTACCGGCTGGGAATCGGCCACTTACTCTTTCTAAATTATACTTTAAGTAAATGCTTTTTAGGAAAAAAGATAGAATCAAATACCTTGTATCCAGGTATTCAAGAAAAAAGTCTCTCCTTATTAGAAATTATTCTGTCAGAAACAAAAACAATGCATTAGAGTTGGAGAAAAAACACATATGTAAAAGCCTTCAACTAGCAATAAAAGTTTTTCTTGAAATTCTCCTCCTACTTTTAAATTCTTTTCAGTTCATATGTCACCTCAGCAACGTTATACACACACACAGGTACAAAAAAGAGGGATGGAGAAACCTTTTAATGCATAATACTGAGGCAAGGAAAATATGGCTTGTTCAACATTAACCTTGACAAATTCATGCTCTTGTCATTTAAATGAATGAACCTTTCCAGTCTCTAGATTGCTGGACCTTGGGAAACAGCAGTGAGGAAGGATTGCAAAAATGTTGCTCATCTTGCTTAAATTATTTTTCTGAGTAAATGAATGATTTCATTGAAATCCAAATTAGGATGAATCTGCTCACTTGAATCACCTGTTCACAGCCAATGAACTTCCATGTGAATGGTGCTTACCCTCCTCGGTTGCCATGTATTGATCTAAAACTTCTTCCCTGAGCCTTCACTCTCCTTTTCCTCCTACAGGCAAAAGGTTAGAGTTAGATAATAGTATTAATTTTCCAGACATCTGCACATGTTTTAATAGCCTTTAGAAGGTTTGAAATGGTTTCTGTTTGACCACCACAGGGCTAAAATGCCATTAAGACTTAGAATGTAGCAATACATAACAATCATAGCCCTGTAGTTCAACCTGGCAATAAAAAACTAATTTATTTTATCGGAGATTTAAATTAATGTGATGAACTCCTTTCTCAACAGGAGCTGTAACACCACTCTTACAAAAAAATACCATGGCCCTGCATATTTTCAAAATCAGATAAAATTCTTGTGACAAACCTTGTATGTGTATTGTGTGTGCTTTCTGGAGTGTTTGCGTGTGTGTGTGTGTTCATGTAATACTACTTACTGTTCCTGAGACCATTTTGGGTTTTCTGTCATATCTTCATTGATAGTCTCATTTTTTCTACCATCTAGCTCATAGGCTCAGCAAGAAGAAAGTGATTAATAGGGCAATCTCCAGTGTTAACATTGGGGGGTTTTTTACCACCTTGAGAACAGGAATTTTCTTGTGGGCAAAAAAATATTGCTGGTTAGGTAAATTCAGTTTAAAATAGCTTCTATTTTAAAGGCATATGCATTTTAAAAGGATATTTTTGGAAAATCTGTGAAAGAAATACTTAGATGTCAGACAGTTATCATTTCCAGGTATATGCCAGAGGAAAGCTTCAGCTTATCCCATTATAAAGTGATAAAGCAGCATTTGATAGCAGCAGCTTCTGTGATAAAATGATCATGGCAGCACTGAGAATGAATCTAATAAGGGAATTGATCTGTAGATTCCAATTCTGTAAGAGCCAACATCGATCAACATAAATGTCAATAAGAAGATCGTACTGAGGTCTGCCTAATTCCTTTAGATTATTTTGGGGCATAGTCAGAAAGTGAATGTGAAAATGAATTTTAAACTGTAGAAACCACAAAGGCAACGACCAATATTATGTCGTGCTACCAGGAATATCACTGACTGTCATAGAATGAGCAATTTAGCAGCATGTTGAAATTAGTAAGTAGCTTTTAATCATATAAAGATTGATAATGCAATGACTGTTGCAGAAGTGAGACTAAAAGTCTGTACTTTTCTCCTGTGTTTTTTATATTAAAGCATTTCTTACATACAGAGAAATAATAAAAAACAACCCACCTCTTTACTGCTGAAGCAGAGATAGCACATGTAGGGCATGCCAGGAAAGATTAATGGTATAGTTCTTCCTTGTTATGGGAGTTCAGTATAAAGTTGTTTCCTAGACTCATCCTGACAATGCTGGAATGTTAAAAACAAAATAGTTTTGTGTGTGAACAGTGTAACAAGAGGAGGTGTCAGGATGTGCAGGATTCTTGCCTTTTACTCTTTAGTGTTTCCTTAATTCATAGCACCTACATGATGCTGGTCCTCATTTAGCACAGTGGAATTAACATATTAAGTAGCATTAGATCAATGGAAATACATTTACAAAAATAAGAAATGAGATACAAATATGTACCTAATAAGAGGCTCGACTCTTGCACAACACTGTTCTCACAGCAGTGCTGTTTTACCATACTCCAAGGAGTCTTCCATTTGCAAGCTTGTTGAAAACATTTTTTCATTAATTATTCACATTCTGACTAGCTGATTACCCGGTCATTGATGTAAACTGTTGACTTTACGGTAATTACTAACCACAGGGAACTTTATACATACATTTTCCTAAGAAATTAAATTAGCTCATTTTAATATTACTGCAATATTTACAGACTCCTACCATAGTGCTATTAAAATGAGAACTAACACTTTGGAATCTCAAAGCTTGAAAACACTGATAGACTTATAAAATGAAATCCAGGATCAGAGAGGATTATTTTGTGTCTTTCAATGTAATTTTCATTTAAAGTAGTTTATGAAAATTAATAAAACTAAGGATTTGGAACAGGAGTAATTTTAGTCTTACATTAATGTTGTCAACTCTCTGAAGAATGCAGAGAGATTATGTTATTTGTGTTTATATATCAAGTGCCTGCTTAATACCTCCCATTTCCAACCTTCTGAGTTACTTTGGAATCTAATTCATTGGGTTTTGCCATCTCTGGATGACTCAATAATAACATAGACCCGCAAGCTTGGAAAATCTGCAGCACACACAAAAAAAGCTTTGTTTTACTTTTTGTGCTGAATTTGCCTTGTTAACAGGATTTTCTGATGTAGTTTTAGCACCCTAATCTTCCATAGAAATGTTTGTAGTATCATACCCTTGTACTTTGTCTTGGATGTTGTCTTAATCTCAGTAAACTTGCCTGGAGGATTTGCCAGCAAAATTGACAAACCACTATTAATTCTGGATTTGTATTTAAAGTCTAAAATCTTCTGTATAGGTTTTCTGGCAAAGTGTGCCTAGTAGGAGAGAAAACCCATCAAGAAACCAAAAAAAGCCCAAAACCACACACAACAAAAAAACCCTAAAAACCCCACAGATGGAAAATCAAATTAGAACTTTCATGGAAGCATTTTTATTCAATAATGGAAAATTCAAATCCACTCACTTCACTTGAAATTTATGGAATAGCTGAAAACTTCCTCTTTTTTTTTTTTTTTTTAACTAAGAACTCATTTATCTTGCTGAAATGTATTTTACAGTTAATCCTTTAATATTCATTTATGTATAACTCTTCCTCCTATTACCACTGAGCAATACTGCATATCTGTGATTGTTTCCTGTATTTTACACAGCTGTAGGTAAAACAAGTAAAAGTCTCCAACTGTTTGCTCATACCACTGTAAGAGTTGTCCTGGGGTTCACTTACTGTGTATTAACCCGCTCCTCCCACCAAAAATAAATACAACCAGCTATAGTGGTGGTCTCTGCGATACAGCTGCTGAGAACCCTTGCAGCAACATACTGAGCAAACTTAGTTAATCTGTCAAGACAGACCTTAAGAAAAAACAGAATAATAAATGTGAAAGACAACATCCATGCCTGTACTAAATACAGTGGGGTTTGAGACTTCTGAGTTGCTTTGCCTGAGCTGTATAATGTTTCCTGATACACACTTTTACCAAATATCAAGTACTTTCATTAACAGCTTGGTCTGTTGTAAATGGTGTCTGTAGCAACAGAGAAACGGAAAAGAATAGCTCAGTGTGGTGCATTAGCTTTACAATCAGAAGTTATATGTTCTTGCCCATGCAGAGCTATATTAACAGCTTTTAGAGGTCTAAGAAGTAATGAACATATAATCACCTAGCGTAAGGGAGAGTATTTTAAATAGTCAAAGGCTGTTAGTTTCTCTCTCCAGTTTTAACCCCAGTCCTGTACATGGTTAAACAGGGCCCAGCAGCAGGAGAAAGAAGTTCCCTGACAAGCTGACCTCATATTCCATGATCTTCCAAATGTCTCCTGTGGCTAAGTCCTGTTGCCCATGTTGCACAGCTTTATTCACTTTCTCTAGGAAAAGTCCTGCAGCAAAACAATAGGGTTAGAAGAGCGCTGTGGGGAACCATATGCCTGTGAGCAGTGCCTATGCAGTGAGCAGTGAGGCTCATATGCCTCACTGATACGTCGCTATTTTCTCTTCCCTGGCTGCTTGATGCAAAATTTTGGTGCTTAAAGAAGTGCACAGGTAATAATCAGTTGGTAATAGTTGCTATAGGTACAAGTGAAAATACGAGTCTAAATATTTGTTGTGAAATCATCTAAAATAGTCAAACCTGTAATGAATTTTATAAGCTGTATAAATACAGAAGGATTGTTGAGCTGTCATCTTACTACCAGTGAACATGAGCATGGACTCAGGACATGACCCTCATGCTGAGAGCAAGAAAGTCAGTATCTGATTCTGGTGTTTCTTCCTCTGAAAATGTTGAACTTCTCCTACTGTGATTCCCCTCATCCAGGAATAACAGATGTTTTCCTATTTTTTCATCCTTTAAAAGAGGCCATTCTTGGTTTCTTTGTAACAAGCTTGTGAAAAATCTAGAGAGACATCGACCTACATGGATGTTCCATGTACTTTGTAAGATAAGTCCATGTTTTATTCCCTGAACTGGCACCAAAAAACCCCACACATTATTAACTGTTTACTTCTGAGCAGAAATACAAAAACATGGTTGTGCCTAAGGAACTTTGTTTCATGCTGAAACTGATGAAAAGTGGTAAAAAGGACAGGAATGCTTCTTTAAAGACACAGTGTATTCTGCAGCTGAACCACAGTAATGCTGTGCTTCATGTTAATCTGAAATATTTATAGCAGTCAGAATCAAAAGTAACTTTGCAATGTTGGGATAAATTACAGTTGCAAAGCAAATTATCAGAGATTTAGAAGGAGCAAAGGTGCTTCTATTTTCACAATTAAATGTCCTTTAAATTACTCTAAAGGATATAGGTATAAAAAGCAATCTGGGATGTCATACACCATGCACAGGAACTCTACTGGGAAGCTGCCTTTTTTCAGATCCAGAAAGCATCTGGAAAGATGAAAAGTTCCTAACCCAGATGGTTAATTAATGGGAAGTGCTTAATGTGGAAATTGCCATTATAAACTGTGAAAATGGAAAGAATAATTTTCTTAGAATCACAGACTGGTTTGGGTTGGAAGGGACCTAAAAGCTCACCTTGTTCCAACCCTCCTGCCATAGGCAGGGATGCCATTCATTAGACCGGGTTTTCATTTGCACTAAGTTAAAACAGTGATGGCCATGAAGTTCTGTTTATACGAAATGAATAGTAGGGAAGCAGGACATAATTCAGAATTTTCTATTAATTACACAACTTCCAGAGCTGAAAAAAAATTATTATTATCTTATTTTCATGACATCAGTTATATACAACAAAATATCAGGCATTGCTGAATATGCACAGTATACAATTGCAAGTACATTTGCTATGTTAGTGATTATTAGAATTAAATAAAATGGAAGGATCTTTTTTCAGCTTTCACTTTGGCTTCATATTTGACTGCTTTTTGTTGACAATTACTTGTTCTGTTCGCTTTAAAAAGCAGAATTACCATATGTCAAAAGCATATGTATTGCAAACTCTTACTTGTCTGAAGGCAAAATCTATTTCTACTTTCAGAGGGTTTATTATTTTTTCCTGAACTATACTTAATTTTCTTCTTAGTTCCAGAATATTTACTGGATGAGAAATTCAGACTTTGTGTTTTGAATAGTGCATTTTCCTAATCTAGGTAATTTATGATAGAATAGGTGAAGGATGTTCTCTCATCTCCAGCTGAACATCCTCTCTGGAATTTATCTAAGGACTGCAAAAATTCAGATTTTGTTTCATGAAAGATTATACTTCTACATAAACTAATAGTATGTAAATAGCATAGCATATCTAATAATATTTTTTTCCTTCAGTGTTCTGCTATCTATGTGTAATGGAAATTTAGTATAGACTACTATTTCTGTAAAGCCTTTGAAACTAAAGTTCATGCCAGATGTGGTTTGTCGATAGATGCTTCTGATGGATATGGCAGTTAAAGACGAACAAGGGAACAGGAAAGTGAGATAAGTGAGATGATTGTGAACAAAACAGTCAGCTCGAAAGAGCTCTTGTTTTCATGAGCCTCTCATACACCTATAAAGATATCACTGTATCAGCACATTTGTTGCATTTCTTTTATGTTTTTTATTTAGTATAACAAGGGTAGAATTGCAGCAGTGGTGTTGTTGATTGCGGACTTTAGGGGAATATTCTCTGTGGAAGTAATTATTAGATGTGAGTGGTATGAAGGCTGCAGAACAGGTAGTCTCTGCCAGCCCACTTGCAGTGGCCAGGTGATAGAGGAGACCTGTCCAGAATGTGCCTGTTCAGGTTCGTGATGCCCCGGGCAACAGGAAAGACAGGAGAGGGCCACACACTCCAAAGAAACATTTACTGCTCTGGCACAGAGCACCAGGATGAAAATGTCTCCTTAGTACCTAGAGAGTACTTTTCTTTTCTTGTGAATGATGGACTTTGGCTTATGTGAGAAAAGCAAAGCCAATTGATTTAATAGCAATTAACTCATCCAATATTGGAGACTGTGTACTGTTTGGCATAATTCATTGAAAATTGTTCTGGCAAAGCTGCAGGCCATTAGATGTTTCAGAAAGGAGATGGGAACTGATAGATACTCTGCACAGATGTGTCAAGAGGCACAATAGTTAGGGGCGTCTCTCTGTAATATTGCCTCATGCCAGCAGGTAGTAGCCTTCTTTTATCTTCCTAGAAAGCCTTAATAAGGATGCTGCTGGGGTAGGGGGAGCTGGCCTGCTGTCTGATGGATTGGTTATCTCCTGCCAGATAATTGTATTTCCTATTGCACTTGATATAATAGGTTTCCACCTAAATTATCAATTACTTTGTTTTTATTTTTCACGTGGGTTATGGGAGCTAATCTTGACATTGAGCCACAAAAGGTACAGCCTTTTCTGCATCAGTCTCACAGGTGAAGGAGGAGCTTTTCTTCTAGTGGCCATAGGCAGCTGCAGAGAGGCCCCCTGTGTTCTGCCCCAGCCTCTGAGCCTCTCATCGCCCACTTTCTGGAGAGATGTGGGTCCAGTCAAGTTAAGATGCTACAAACTTGTTAGTCCACACCTAGCCTGGCAGTACTGCAACACAGAATAATTTCCATGGAAGTTGGCCCAGTCTGTGCTGTATTCACCTCCATAAGGATTTTCTGGTCTGCAGTTCAGTGATCCTGATGCTTTCCTGCTTTCAGAGGGGCCCAGACACTCCCCACGATCTATAAGTATTGCCCAGTTTCCTCCTATCATTATATAAGGCACCAACAAAGAGGGAAGATAACTTGAATTTATAGTTGTAACCCCTTGGTTTCATATTGAAGTATTCATTTAAACTGGTGCAATCTTTTCCGTGGAAGTCATTCTGTGCTGTGGTCTACCTTTTGTTGCATTGTATCATGATAGCATCAGCAGTGATTTTAATACTGTACCATTTTCAAGGCAGCAGTAACTCCTTGATCTAGTAATGTGACTGTCATCTGAAAATAACCATAAAGGACACAGTACATTTTGTGTATCTGAGAAGAAATCAGAATCAAGATACATAGTTATCACAATCTGTTACTTGATTTTAAATGGATCATTAATGAGGTTTTTTAACAAATACTAGAGTTTTTCCCGTTTTTGAATTTGAAAATGGAGAGAAGAAAAATAAAGGAAAGAAAAACAATTTTCTTATCCTTTTCTTTTGTAATTAGATGGCTTGCCTCAGAGCTGTGTGATTATAGTTAATTAATGATCTCAAACTTTATTATGCTGTTTGTTAATGCTAGTCATTGTGCTGGCTGTGTCTGTTAGTTTATTTGCATATGTGTGGGGAGGAATATTCCCAATGTGATGATCTCGTTTGATACAGAAATAAAATCACATTATACATCTTGAGAGCACACTTTCCTTCTCTGTTAATCATTTCAGTCTGCTGTTTCACCTTTGTTATTACAGCTTTATAGTGTCATAGAGTTTAAACCCTGGCAAAGATGATTCAAACACAGCATGACCCCTGTGCAGCCTAGCCCCTCTGGTCACTGGGCCAGTGGGAGGGACCCCCATAACCCAGAGCTGCCTCCAGCCTGCTCTACTGGGCTACATCTGATCACTGGTCAAAAATTGTTTTCTACCTGTTCCAACTGGGCTGAACTCTGCTCTGATGTCTGACACACACAGGAACACCAGCACACTAAATTCCATTAGATGACATTGTAGGGGAATATTTTATTTCCCTTACTGAGGTGCATATATGTTCCATTTTAAATAATAAAGTATTTAAATGATTTGCTGGAAAAATGGGAAGACAGTTTTACAACAGTAAAACTCCTATAGCACTATTTCTAGGATACCTTTTTTTCTGGGAAAATAAATATTCAACTATAAATGTTCATCCATCTCAGATGTCCCCAGTCATCATCTCTAATGCACAGATATGACTATTCTAACTTCCACTAAAATATCTAAGCAGACTGGTTTCACTGGAAAAAGTAATTAATTCCTCTGCAAAGGGCAAATACACCACTTGTTCATAGCAACAGTGACTCTAAAAGCAGTGGAATTTTCTGGTGGTTCAGTGATGCAGTTGGAATTATTGTTAAAAGTAACAAATATACAAAGTTAGTAAGACTGTAAGTTTGTAAAGCTTTTACCTGGAGCTTAAATCTTGAACAAACAGCTGGCAGTAGTACTAGTACTAAGACTTTGAAAGGTGCATGCTGAAGAACTAGGAGATAGGATCACTGATGTTAAGAAACACATAGCCTGGATGTAGTTAATATTTACAATGAAACATTTCTTGGATAGTGAGTGCTTGTAGCATTTTAATCTATTCAACAATATATTGGACAAAATATGTTTATACAAAATATTGATCATTGAAAATATTCTCCATAATCATTCTGCAACAGATCATACCTCCTAAAGAATCCTGGATGAATATGCAACTCTTGAGAAATGACTCCCAAATATATAATTAGTAGTTTTTAAAAAAAACTTGCTAAATTTTCTGGAATGGAGTCCTGAAGCACAGCATGCAGATAACAGAGGCTGTAGGAACAGTCGCCTACTTTGTTCTCCAGCAGATTAATTTCTGCAGTGGGTAACAAGAGAGCGGGCTGGGGAGTAGCTGGGTGTAAGATACTGTGTGACTCATGTTTCAGGGCTCTGCAAAGAATGGTCTTGCTAGTGCTACTGCTGCACAGTGTGTAAAGGCTTTTGTGGCTGCAGATTCTTTCTCCCTCTTTGACCAGTCTTTTTGGATGGACAGGGGGACGAGACACTCACACAGCCTTGACAAATCTCCATGGTTTTCATCCTTCAGAGGGTCCCATGGCAGAGCACCCAGCAGGGTCTGCACCATTTGTTCGTCTAAGCTGAGCATCCTGGTGCTGAGGAAGGGGGTAGATATGGTCTCTTAGTTTGCAAGCCTGGAGAATTAATGGAAAACCAAGAAGAGCCTGGTTTGTTTGGTTTTTTGGTTGTTGTGTGGGGTTTTTTATTTATTTATTTTATTTTAATTTTTTTTTTTTTAGTCCATTTTCATTGATTACAATGGACTGTGAGTCAGATCCATACTGCCTGTTACATGGTATGTTGGCCCAGGGACTAACAAGACTGCGGATATTTCTTCTTTTGAAGTCATTGGCCAAGACATTCACATAAATCATGGATTTTATTGAAACTGCAATTAAAACAAATCAGGCTTAATGCATGCTGAAAGCCTTAGAATTCGAATACAGGTGAACATGGAGGGAAAGGCACAAGCACAGCCATCCTCCCAAGCAAAACCAAGAAAAGAGCTGTGTATATAATTGAACAGCATGTGAATATTAATGCACAAAATCCTCTGAGTCCCTAGTTCCCTGATGCAATTATTTTCTATTCACATTAATTGTTCCTAACAGATGACATTAATGACTTTGAGTTAAAATGTGTGCAGAGAAGGCCTTTGGAAGATCAATGCTGGTTAAAAATAGGGTCACTTTTGCAATCATTCAAGCAAGGTGTAACAGCTCGTAAATAAAACAACATTAACATGTTGATTGATTTATAAATGTTAATTATGTAGTTCATTTTTATGTTTTTTTCCTGAAACCCGTCAAACTCTATGGATAATGGTGGGACTCACGTTCATTTGTCATTGTTGCGTGTGAAGTAATGATAAGTTGCAAAACAGTGACTAGAAGAAAAAGTAGTTTGTTTTGGATGAAGAATGATCTGTTCTCCAGACAGGAAGTCTTGGACAAAGTAAGAGCAAAGAGCAACGTTTCAAATTGGAACAAATCCTCTTTTACCTCAGGGTCTTCATTTCCCTTGAAATTGAACAGCAGAGTTTGGAATTTTTAAAATGCTGATCTGCTGCATACTTGACAAATGCTTATGCTGTACTCATTCCCTTCTGCCCCCCCAGAAACTCCATTCACGCATCTTAGACCTCTCATCTGGGGATTTGCTTTCAGAAGTAGAAAGAAACAGAAGCCTGATGCAAGCTCGAAGTGCTGATGCTCAGATTCACGTGAGTGTTTGTGCTGTCCTTGCACCCCTCATTTGGAACCTCCTTTTCGCCTCTGAAGTCTGATGCCAGGGATGAGCCATAAAGCTGATCTCTGAATTGAAACACTGTTGAGACTGATAACAATACTTCTACCTCCTTCTGTTCTCTGAAATTCAATATTGTGTCCTCAGTTGATATAGTAAGCAGATAGTGTCACTGTGTGCAAAAAAGGCGTAAATCTTTGCAATGTCCCCAGTATACCTTTTTGGCTATTGATTACATCTCAGAATCTCTGAGAAATGGTCAAGGAGCTTTTTATTAAAGCCCATGCACCGTATTATTCATTCTACTTTTATGATATATTATGTATGAACTTTTAAAAATTCATGGGCTCTGCATTTTTTTTTTCAGACAGAGTTAGCTTTGTGCTTATTTGGCAAAACGTTAGCCAGCGTGGCTTTCATGTTTCATTGTCAAAGAGAAAAGCAGCTTGAAAAACAAAAGTCACACAGAGGGAAACAAAGAGTACAAGAACAGAACATAGAACCTGCTTGTGCCTTTGATCTTGAAGTATGGTAGTGTCAACAGAAATGTAATCTCCTTTGTAATATGTACTTTAATGAAAAGGCATTGTTTCAAAGGTTCACAAAAATGCTAACAACCCTTTGCCTTATATTTAATTAAGGCTTCAGGTTAGGTTTTTCTAATACAGAGTTTTGTGTCTTTAATGGTCTGATTCATTCAATTTTCTGAGATTTCTAGTGAAAATTGCATTTTTAAGCAGTAATACTACATTCAGGCCTTTTAGCTCTAATTTCATTAAAGGTAATGACTAAAGAATCATGATTACAAAAAATTAAAATTTCACCATGTCAGTTAATAGACCCATATGCAAGTTAAATTTATTCAATTAATGCATCATAAACATGCTATTCAAAATACTCTCTTGGATAATTTAGAGAATAAAGGCAAATTGCAGGAGAAAATTCCACTCTCATTAGTGATCTGAACACAATCTAGAAATTGGGCAGATATCTTACTTCAGAATCTGGAGTGACATGATTTTTTTTCACATTTTCTCCTCTCTTAAACATTAAAGATGATTACAGTAATACACTATTCTTTTGCTTTTCCTTAGACATCTCCATTTTTCCCATTGCTGAAACTGTAGGACCAAATGCCTTTCTCCTCTCTTAGGTGGAAAGGAAACAAAATGAGGGACGTGGAGACTCAGACTAGCTGAAGATGACAGGAAGGCAGTACTTGTCACTAGGCTCTTTTCTCCTATGGGAGCTTCTTAAAGGAAAGCATTTACAGGCATCCTTCCCTTAAACACTATGATGGCTGTGGCATGGGCCCGTATGAGGAGCAGAAATTTAACATGACGTGTTTTTCCAATGCCACAGCTGAAGTGCAGTGAAATAGCCAGACCAAGCAGATGCTGCCAGTGGCCTCTGCATAGTCACCCTTACTGGGAATGATGCTGTCACAGCTGAGGAAGCTGATGAGAGAGGGTCTCCCATGGGAACCACCATGTCAGAAATAAAGACTAATTTCTCTCAACAAAGCGAAAAAGTCTGCTTCAGAGCCAAAGAAAAAGGCATCAGCCTGCCCCTGATGCTGAAAAAAGTATTCTTCCCAGAGCCAGTGGATTTAAAGGCTATTCTTCCTGCATCCATTTGACTTCCTAGGAGAACAGGTACCAATAACTCCCAGAGGTGAAATGTGCTCTTGCTGCCTCTAAATGATTTTCCCATTCATAGGTTTTGCCTGTGACAAAGAATAATGATTTGCCCTGTAGTTACGTTTGTCAAAAACAGAACATTATGATGTCAGTTGAGCAATGAACAGCTGTACTGATGAACTCCTCAGCAGTAAAAATTCTGCTCTCTCCCATTCAGCTGAAAAAAGGTTCAACCCTAGTAGTAATAAATGGGAGGACATGGCAGAATAAATGGAAGAAATAAGCAGAAGACCAAAAAACATGTCAGTGTGTCAGAAGTGCCTACAAAGTGCAAACCAAGCTCTGTTCCAGAGATTTGCATGAAGAAGCCATGTCTGCGGCATACACACTTTTGATAATTGTTTTATGGGTTCAATAAATTCAGATTTTTTTGTTTCTTCCTGAATGTGAAAGTAAGTTCTTCATTTAAGCAAAATTAATTTGAGGCATATCTACATTAAAAAAAAAAAATCAATCAGTATTTTTTCAGCCTTCAATAAATATTGTTTCAGCTTACCTTAATGAAATCCAAAGGGAAGTTTTATGAAACAAATTCTATGAATCATAGAATTATTTAGGTTGAAAAAGACCCTTAAGACCATCAAATCCAACCATTAATCCACCACTGGGTGGAAAGGTCTTTTAGGATCATTAAGTCCAACTAATAACCCAGAACTGCCAAGTCCACCACTAAACCATGTCCCCAGGTGCCACATCTGCACATCTTTTAAATCCCTCCAGGACGGTGACTCAACCACTTCCCTGCTCCAAAGCTTGACCACTCTTTTGGTAAAGGGATTCTTCCTAATATCCAACCTCCCCTGGCACATCTTGAGGCCATTTCCCTTGTCCTATCAGTTGCTGCTTGGGGGAAGAGACCTACCTCCACCTCACTACAACCTCCTTTCATGTAGTCATGTCTGGTGTTCCTGGTAATTAAAACGATGTCTGATTCTGTAAGGAAACTGGAGAATAGCACAACAGAATAGTGCAAGCACTTAACATTAAAGAAGCTCAAATGCTGTTAGGCACAAGAGTATTAGTTTGAAAACAAATTAAAGGCATCCTAGATACTCCTACAGAGGTTTAATATTTTACCTAAAGTGCTATCTACTCTTCATTACTCTCTTCCTCAAAGCTGGCACTTAGTCACAGTCAGCTGAAATTGCATTTGGAGAGGGGCGATAACTACACAAGTACTAAAGGCAGCCATAAAGTGTCAATAAATTGCATAAGCAAGAGGCTTCAGCTGTCTGCGAGCGACACAAAGATGGATTGTCCTACGTCAGAGAGTTTCTTAGACAAAGCTTTGAACTAGATAGGAAACCAAAATTAGACTGTAATGGAGAGATTCCATTCTCAGTGGAAATTCTGCTCAGGATACTAAATTAATTTACCTTGTCCAGGGTGTACAGCCTCATCTGTTAAATTATAGGGCTATAATGCAGTTGTCAAGATGTACTGGTATTCTTATAACTTTGTTTTTTGTATCTTACCAGAGCACGTTGCTTATGTATAAAGCATAATTCAAATAGAATAAAGTTTAGCAAAAGAAGAGCAGAATACAGTTCAAGAATAAAGAAGAAAACATTGAGGAAGTGAAATTGTTAGCAATTTTTAATTTAGTTCCCTGTATTAAATTCACCAGATGTTATCAGTGTAACAGGAAGGTGTCAGTGGCTTACTTGCTTTCTCTTTGCCATTCTTAATCAAGGGGAATTTAAATGATCTTTTTCCACCCCCAAGATATTTCTATTTCTTCTCATATTTTAGGATTGCCAGCAGAATGTGAAATCCAGTATACCTGTCTTGAAATGCCAGAGTCAATTAAATATGACAGGTTCTAGTCGCCTGTATCCCCGGAGCAGCTGCAGCAGCAGTGAACTCTCTCTCTCAAGTGCTTGCAGTGAATATTCCAGTGGTTCCTCCTACACTTGGAATGATGGAAAGACATACAGCAGAAGGGTAAATCAAATTAATTTTCTTAATTTATTATCTTAAGTTAATCTGAAACAAGATTAAATGAAAAGCTACCTATTTCAGAATTTTTTTCACTTTCTTCTCTATTTTAAATTGAAAACAGTTGTCACTAAATTCAGTAAGAGTTCTCATTGCAGTATCTCCTTCCCTCTCACTCCCCCCCACTTAAATTTTTAACAGTTCCTTCGTCACTCCAATTTGCTTAGTCTCCTCATTAATTCTGAAATTTACTGTATCTTTCATAGTCCAAATTGCTCTTCCTCTTTATCTTAATCCTTCCATTCATATTGTTCTTTGTACAGGTTTTAAATGCATGCAGCCTTCACACCCTTATGAAATCCTTTATTAAGAAAGAACTTTGCTCTTAATAGCAATGGATGAATGTAATGTACTTATGCAACTCCTATATCTCTTTACCAATATGGTAACGCTTTTATTGACAGCACTTGTGAGTAATATGTGGGCTTTGTTTTGTTTCAACAGTCATCAGTGAAATGGGATAAAAGAATAAGCATCGGTTCCTCGCTCCCAAGCAACCTCTCAAGTCCTGCAGATGATCTACCTCCAACTCGTATCAAGGAAAACCATATCTTAGAAGGGCTGAAGAAATTACAGAAGCAAAAAATATTACTTGAATCACCTTCAGTAATATCAAAATGGGGTTACAAAGATTGCATGAACTCTAATGAAGGAATATATTCACCTGGAGTTAAATGTGGTGGCCATAATGAACAGACTCATTGTAAGCCAATGGAAATGGGAAGTATTTGCATTGAACACAACAAAACTTTCTCTTATGATTCAGATTCGCATGATGATGCAGATGATGACTCTTCCTCCTTACTGTTGCTGCAGGAATTACCAAGCAAAGACTGCAGGACCTATTGTAACAAATTAACTCACAGCATTTCTGACAGTCTCTTTGACTGGGATCCTAATAGGAAACATTTTCCAGAAAGAAATTCTTATTTTAATTCAAAGGAAAGACCTGAAAAATTGACTAGTTTTGTCAGTGGATTTCAGGGAGAAGTAAAATCATGCACCAGAACAAAGCTGCCTGAGTTACAGTTAAATCAAAGCCATGCTAATATAGGCTGGAAGGACCTTAATTTTCAGCTTTCAGATACTGATGACAATGAAGTCTTGGATGAACTGCATATAGAAAGCAGTGATGAGAAAAGTCCATCAGATTTATTAGCAGCTCCCTTTACTGAGAAGTACACAAAGACCTCTGACATGCTCAAAGTCATGGAGAATTCCCAGTTTGTATCTAGTGACAAAGAGGAAAACCAGATAGCTGTTCACTCAGACATTAGGCCGAAGACATGCAATTTCATTAAACAACAAAAGGTTATAAAAAAGACCTCCTCTGAAGAGTGCATTACGGTAATATTTGATGCTGAGGATGGTAAGCCTATTGAATTCAGCTCACATCAAACTGGAGTTGTCACTGTAACAAGAAATGAGATTTCAATCAACCAGCCACAAACTATGTCCAGTGCAGAATACACTGAACTTACACCTCAGGGAATAACTGATTTGCAGACAGGAACCAGTGCTAGAGACTACACTGCTTTAGAAAGACCAGAAGATGAAACTGAGAGAAATAATCTTGAAGATAATACAGGGAATAAAAATACAGTTGTCTCCATGACCTGCAGTGAATCTCCACGCTGTGAAAGAGTGACACTGCAAAATACTTCACAACAAAAACTAGTGAAGCCAGTGTATGATGCATCATACAAGGCCAATTCAAGCTCCACTGTGCATGCAGGAATCAGTCCAAAGCCAAATGTAACTAAAATACCCAGCAGAGGTAAACTTTCTCCACAAAAAACTGTGATCTCAAATAGTGGGGAGACACCTGTAGCTCTATCAGTGGGCCCTACAGCCCTTGAAAAATCACCTGCTCTGCCACCTGTAAAGCTTTCAAGATTCAAAAAGGCACAAAGTCCACCTCGTCATTTTGACTCAAAAGTTGACTTTCAGGTTCCAAAGCCCCCTACCCACCCCCTGCCTGACTTGAAACGTCCAGGCAGAGGTGACGGGTCAAAGTATCCAAAGAGTCAGAGTCCAGCATCACCACTGTTGCCTCAGCACCTTATAGAGCCAAGTAACTATGGAGAACCTCCAACCAGAGACTTTCATTGTGATTTAGCAACTGTAGAAGCCCGATCTCCATCCCCACCCCTTCCTCCAGGCAGGTCAACATCCCTGTTGATTCGGCCTAATTATGCTCATTCTCCACCTGTAGCAGTAAGGTTAGGAGGAGCTGGCCCCACTGAAACAGCAAAAAATAGACTGAAATCATCACCATTAAAAGGAACTATGAACTCTGGCTTTCACAATCAATCTAGTTATGAAATGCAAGCAAAAAATATATCTTCTGGGGCCAAAATTGAATTATCTTACCTTCAAGAAAATGCAGAAGGAATTATGCAAAATAAATGCACATCTCAGCAATCCCATAGTGCATGCCAAGGACTTTCCAAAGTTTCCACAAAGCAAGTCTGCCTAAAAAACCCTAATCAGCTTGGTCTCCACAGGAATCGTGAATATTCCAGCACAGATTTTCAAACAGCCAGGTCCTTTTCTCTGGGTTGTCCATCACTGGAAACAACTTCTTCACAAGACACATATTCCAGGAAAAAAAATACTTCCACTGACAGTGGGGTGGATCAGCTACAAAAGATGCCAAACATTCTCCCCACAACTCCTCAATGTCATACAACCAGCACAAGTGAGCCTTTGCTATCTCAGGTAAACAAATCCCCGCCACCACTATTTCATGCCAGTGATCCTGCACATGCTACTCAAAACTCTAATGAGAAAGGAATGAAAACCCGTCTTCCTGTAGGACTGAAATTATTTGTCAAATCTCCCCAGCTCCTCCGCAAGGGCTCTACTGTGCCAGGGAAGCAGGAAAAAGACAGTATAAATGCAGCTTCCAAAAGTAATGTGAGTTCAAGTAAGTACAAGCAAAGTGAATCTGTATGTGTAACCACCAGAGGTGCAGCGTATGCTGAATTAAAAGACTCTAAGTCTGATACTGAAGTAAAGAATAATTTTACTGTGGGACTTAGCATGGATACAGCATCACCTCATTCACATGAAAACTGCAGCTTGGTGGTAGACAGAGTAGATGGATTAGAAAACAGATTAGTTAAGAGATCTGTTTCTTCTAGCAACAAGTCGCACTTGAAGCCAGCTCTGGGCATGAATGGAGCAAAAGCTCGTAGTCAGAGTTTTAGCATTCAAACAGGGGAGAAGCCATCTGCCCCTCTGACAGAAGGTCTGGGGAAAGTACGGACTCAGATTATTACAAACACTTCTGACAGAGGAAATTCTCTAACCAGGCAGAACTCAGCCATGGAAGGATTTCAAATCAAGGCTATTCCTGGGTCAGCAGGGACACCAGAGACTCTCTTATATACTACTAAACCCACAGAAAATTCTTATCCTAGACAAGGTTCTCTTGGAAGTATGAGTAGTTGCAATAGCCAGCATGGAAGCCAAAGCAAACTGCCCTTCAAATCATCTCCAAAAGTAGACTTGTTTCATAACACTTCAAAATGTGATGGAAACAAACCATTTTCTCAGAAAGATGCACGCAGCCGATCTATGCAGAGTGAGAGGAGCACTGAAAGTTTTAAACACGAAGCTTTAAGTAAAAAAAGTGTTCTGTCAGCAGAATTGGAGTTAGAGGCATCAGCTACTGTATCTTCTAAACAAATTTTGTCCTTTCAAAGCTTCGATGGAATAAAGTATCCTCATAAACTGGAAGCAACAAAATCGCAAAGGCAGCAAATGTCTTTAAAATTAGCAGAGGACTCTGAGAAGGTTAATGATGTTTTGAGTTCACCATCTCTGCAACCTACAATAGAGGAGAAAGTCATGTTGTGCATCCAAGAAAATGTGCAAAAGGGTCAGGGACAAACCAAATCACCCACTGTGGAGACTAAACAAAAGACTGGGCCCTCTATAGCAAGTTGGTTTGGCTTTCGAAAGAGTAAGCTCCCAGCACTGAGTAGCAGGAAAACTGATGTTCCTAAAACTAAGGTAGAAAAAAAGGATGCAAAGGTTTCAGGGTTTGGAATTAAACAGGCAAAATTAGAGAGAAGAAAGGAAAAAAAGAAAACTGAACAACACTGTGAAATAGAAAATGAAATTAACAGGAAAACAGACAATGGTGACATTTTAGCCGTGGAGAGCAAAATTATGAAACCTTCCCAAGATGCGCCTGATGAGATTGAATGTGAACAAGTCAGAGGTTCGACCACAGCTACGTACTCACCAAAAGACAGTTTTGTGAAAGAGTTTTTAAACAGGTAAAACTGTGGAACACAATTTGATATGTATGATGTACTTGCAGCTTTACAGATGCCCAAATGCTAAGTTCAGTGTATGTTCCTTTTATGCTAAGAATTCACAGGTGCAATTAGTAGGTACACAATTGGGACTTTATTGCAAAAAAAGCATTAATAATGAGGTTATAATTTTGTTCATGTTACCTTGTTAGCCAAACCACTGGTCTTTGAAATTAAAGAATGGTGAGTTACATCCAAGTTGATAAAAATTCAAATGATTCCAGAAATCAAGAATCTAGGAAGATGGTGTGTAAAGATAGAGGATAATTATGTACATGTTCTAATGTATTCTCTCTTCCTGTATTGTAACCAGCAAGCACATATTTGGTAACTAGTCAGAATTAATTACATTTTTAGCTACCACAACCTTTGGTCACAGAAGAACTTAGCAATTGTTATACTGTGTTTTCACGTTTGCCCCACAGCAGTCCCAAATATAATATAAATCATTATATGTGAAAGGCTAAATTGATATACTACCTGAAATTGCAAGTGACAGGTTTGATCAAGGCTAGTTAGAAACATTTATCACTCAAAGGTCTAGAGACAGAAAGATACAGAGGGGTTACTTTAAACATTAAAGGAACGGGAAAGTAGAATGATTGAAGAAGGGCAATGTAATTTATCAGAGGAATCACTCTCTACCTGCAGAGTTGATAAGAAAGCAGCTCAGCAGACAGAAAGTGGATCAAATAATGTTTCCTACAGGAGTGTGTCGAAGGGCAGCTCCCAGGGCTCCTCTCTTCATGGCAACTCTATCAGCTCTCAAGGAAACCACAAGAAAAACAGCAACACAAAAGCTGATATGGAAATGCAGAATCAGACCCTGGTAAGTGCTTTAGTACATGAAAATATTATTACCTTCTTTTTAACTTCTGGATGTGTTTCTTATTGACAGTACAGGCAAACAGGATAATAACTGTTTATATATAAGATAGAAAGATTTTGTGTAGCTAGAGAATTGTGAATTAATACAAAAGTTGGCAGCTTGACTATAGGCCACATTATACAGCTAGTCATGAAGATCCTACTGCTTCTGCTGGCAATTCAATTCCAGTGGTGATATATGAACAACAGTTCTATAATCATTCTGTAGTAGAATGAAGTAATAGGACCATTTTCTTTTTTTAAGTTTTTCCCCCCTTCCCCTGAAAATTGCATGTCAGTCTTAAGCATTTCTCTGAACGTTATAGAAGTCATTAAGGCTAAGAAGAGCACTAGTGATGGGGAAAAGGCAAACTATTTGACCACGTTTGGGAATATTTTTTACTTAACAGGGAGCGTTCAAAAGCAAAAACATACATTTGACCTGCATCTCTCTTCGTGCCATTAAAAATCTCCCTGTTGATGCCCTGTAGTAACTCTTATACTTTAATAAGGTAATAACTGTACCTGATAATTTAATTTACCCAGAGAGTAGGAATGTTGCAGTTTAGAAGAAAAATCATTTTATTTTCTGTTAGCTGCTAGATTCTTGAAAGGTTGTGTGACTAGCTTTACTGCACTGGGAAGTGTTCACAGAGAGTCTAGGACTGTAACCTAAAGTCAGGCTGGATGGGTGCCCTTCCTTGAGAAGCTTCGATTAATTAACCTTAGCATTTAATGAGCAATTTCTTGCCTAGAGAGGTCCTTTCCCATGATGTTTCAAAGTCCAGGCACCAGGAGAACAGAGATGCTTTAACTCAATAGCATTCTTTTCTCATTCTTGATAGCTGTCTGACCATATTATAATGACGATTATTAACCATAATCACAATTTTAACAAAAAGTCTTGAAACTTTGGCCAAATATAATGCTTAATATGAAGCTGAGGCTATTACTTCTGTTGTTCTGACAGAACTGAGTTACTGAAGTGCAGCACATACAACTATTTCCTCTGAGAGAATTTGAAATACAAGTTCTTTTGGACGTGTTGCAAAAACATTGCAAAAAGCTTCATAATGGGAACTGGAGAAACTCTTATCTTAGTGCTGGTGTTTAGGATGCTTAGGGTCAAAACCCCATACGGGGTTTCAAATTCAGGCAAATGCAGTGTTTTTTACTTTAATACAGATGTCTTTCCTAAGAACATCTGCAAGGTCATTTTTTAAAACTTACAGGGAACATATGCAAAATGAATGTGTTTGAAAACTTTCCTCCTGATTCCTGTCGTAACCACTCTTCTTTGAAAATGTAGATGCCTCCTGCATTATAAAACCACAAATTATAAGCATATCTAAGGCTGTCCTTGTAGTGTCACTGAAAGGAAAGAAAGAGAATGAAAGTCTGGAAATGTGCAATATGCAGGAAATTCAATCCAACTGATCTAGAACTTAGATAGCAAAGCAGAGCCCCTTATCAGAGCCACTCAGTTTAACTATGCCCCATTTAATATGGTCCTGACAGCTTAGGGTATATCTTCACTGTACAGAAGTACAAAAAATTCTACACATTGCTTCTACAATTTCTTTCTAACTTATTATTTTCTAATGCTGCAATAATTTGCTGTGCTTTTTTCTGCCATTTTGTGAAGTCTTTTTAGCTGCTTCAGTAATAATCTTTTACGTATATCTTCAAGAAACACACTTCATTTTATGAGGAAACTACAAAGCTTGTCCTTACTGTACACAAACAATAGAGAAATGCTAATTGTACTATTTAGTTTTTAAGGACATAATTGTCATAGGGAAAAGGCATTACCTCTGCTATACCATACACTCATTGGTTAGCTGGAAACAAAGTATTTTTGTACGTTTTCATAGATTAATTGACATTATATGCTTCATCTTTTTTGAGTTTCATATTGTGTTTATTGTGGCACTTCATTCCTGAAAGAAATATCTAGTGCCAAAAGACTGAGGAAATCTAGAATAGTGAGATTTAAAATGTGCTTACAGTTATTAATGTTAACTTATGAAAGAGATATACCTTAAGATTCCTCAATATGTGATATTTCATCTTGTCCTCCAAACTTCTAAAAGAAAAACAATGGAAAGTCTTTAAATTCAAAGTCCATGCATCTTATTACTATCATTTCCAGTTATTCTTTGGTGTCTGCTCACTTTGAAGCAGATTGCAAAGGACTGGGAGATAGCTATGACTGAAAACAGTTGCATGCAGTAGAATGGCCTGTTGTGCATTTTTTTTGCTCATAAAAAGACAAAATTAATGCTTTTGGAGAAAACATCATAAATCTTTCGAAAAGCCCTAAACTAGGAAGATTTCTTTTCTTTTTTTGAACAATGCAAAGTGCATTCAGTTGTACGGTTCAGTGCGGAAGCTGCTGTATTTCAAAACTGCATCTCAGATATATACTGCTGCTTTAAATCCTGGCCAGAATATTTTTTTAACATTAATTTTTCTAGCAAGTTTTTCCTTTAAAACCTATTTAATTTTTGATGATTAAATCACTTCTCTTATGATGTGCCAGGTAAAGACTTGAGGCACTATTATGCCATAACATATGCACCAATTACCTCTGATTTCTGTTCATGCAAAGAATGTTATTGCTGGACTGCCACTGAATTTATGGAAAAAGCAATGTTCCACCAGTGGTGGCCTTGTGCATTCACCTTCAGAGGGATACACTTCCCGCTAGCGTTCATCAAAAAAAGCACTTTGCTCTAAAGGCCAGCCAACAGAAATACATAATACTTTAGCCTACACCAAGGATATTCCACATTCTCCGGTACTTTTTCATGTCCTTGGCTGGAGCTTAAGGTGAGATACAATCATTTTTGTGCTGCGCTGCTTCATTTCATCTTTGTGATTTTATTGCAGCCCTCTGTAATTTAGAAAAGCCATGGGCTCTACTTTGTGAGGTGGAAGTGTGGCACCAAAATCAAGACACAAGGAGTTTTGTGTAGCACTCCGTGTCTGCAGTCTGTGTGTTTGGGGAATACCCAGAGATCTATCGCAATATTGTGAAATGTCACAGCAGCAGCCAAGCACAGTCTGCAAATGTGAGAAACTGCTCTATCCAAAATGTGATGCCAAATGATCACTTGCCTCCTCATTTTCCACAGCCTGAAGAGTGTCATTGCAGAAGACAAAAAAGATGTAATCAAATCTGTAGGATTGAAAGATTATAAATGCACGTTTATAAATCTAGAGACCAAGTCTTTCGTGTCTTCCTTAGGCTGTCACAGGAGGTCAATAGGGCTACTTGTGTGAGCCAGACAGGCAGAATATATGCTATGATCAAAGATATGTCATGCAAATGATGATACTGGTTTAGATAACAGAACATATTTAATATTATTGTGAATGTGCTGTAAGTAGTTTAAAACAGCAGAGAGTGATTAGCAAATAATTTAAGATCTCTGAGATATTGAAAGCATTGTTTTCTGTAGCACTGGCTTTCCCCCTCTCATCACCCTGAAAGTATCTTTATTCCTGTTTGATTTATGTAGCATGGCAGAAAAATATGTCTCTGGATCTGAGTTATGGCCACTGATGGCCTGTAATGGAGGGGGATTTCACTGTATCCTAGAGAGGCTCTCAGATGATGTGTACGCTTGGGAAATAAGAGTGCAGAAAAACAGAACAAAAATATATCTTCATCTGAAAAAATAGAATATCTAGGGGGTTTGAATAGCACAAACTTGAATATCACATACAGGTTCTTAGAGTGCACTGCATTCTTAAATGAAGTTTTTCTCTCTGTTTAGCTAATAAATGCTTTTTATCAGTGGTGGAAATAAAAATGCTGAAGTTCAGTGTTTGCAAACTAAACTAGAGAGATACCATACCACATATCAAGGTCACTTTTTTTTTTAACATCTGAAACACAGCATTTCCGGAGAGAAGCAAAAGGTCAGGAGGACTGAGGTTTTTTGTGGTTTGTTTTTTTGTTTGTTTGTTTGGTTGGTTTGGTTTGGATTTTTTAATGCCAAAAAAGACATTTTCTTTCGAAGAATTGCATCTTGCAAGGGTATTTTTGTTGGCTGCATATTGTAACTTTGAATGAAATTAAAGTTGCTATCCTCAGATATCATTCATAGAATGGGACAGTTTATATACTTCTATACTCATAGCTGCCCTGTAACTTTACTCCGGTTTATTTCTGAAAAATATTCTGTAGTTATTGTGAAGCAACATAAACAGAGTCACAGATGTTCTTCACTTTTGTTGTTGCACTATGTACAGGCTAAAGTAGTCACAGAAAACCTGCAAGAAGAAGAGGAGGACACCATGACAAGGACTACATGTCAGAGTCATGTGATAGGTACAAAATTATGTTTTACACTGGATTTTATTGCTGTCGGTTCTTGGAAAAAGGCATGTTTAATTCTCATTACTTTATTTGTTTGCCCACTAATGTCAGCTTTAGCCTTCATTTAGCTCTGTTACTGGATAGCCAGATTTCATCAATTGTGTAGCAGATGAGTACATACCATTACCTCTGTGGATCAATGCAACACTTGAATGCTTGACAGAAGGGCCTTGGAGTCTGGTTATGAAAGATCATTTCAGCCTCTAAAACTAGTGGGTAACACATAGTGGCTTAATTAGAGGGTTGGCATGATACTTTCAGTGGGAGTAACACTGATATACTGTAAGTCTGTCATCTGGCCTTGAATTAGTAAAAATCCGATTAAAATTCTGAATAGCAGAGTAATCACTGTGATAAACTGATCTGAAGGAGTAGCAAACAGGTGTCTGTTCAGGAGGACTTAAAGCTTTTTCTGAAAATGAGGTTGCCTTTGCTCTAAACTTTTCAGAAGGGTGGTACCATCCCCCCTGCTTTGTGATTGGCGTGTGCTAATTTTTAATCTCAGGACATGTAAAAATATCTAATAGGCAATGGAGGACAAAACCGAAGTCTGTTTGAGGTTTTTATTAGAGCAGTATGTCATCAATGTAAAGAAGTGACTCTAAACAGAAAAGATTCTCCTTTAGCAAGATCCCTTCCCAGACAGATACTGCAGCAATAGTTAAATCTAATTTCATGGTTTCAGGACACTCTTAAGTGATTTTTCTATCCAGAATCTCATTCATTTCACAAATATTGTCAACCCAGCAAACGAGGCTGTACAGATATATCATGTTGAAACATTTCTCTTTGGGATATTAGGAAAATGTTTGCGTGCTTTATTGACTTGTACATCCTTTCCAGTCCCAAATTCAGCCAAATAAACTCTGGTTGTCTTGCCTGAATGAAAGATCCCTAAAGCCTTCCCTCTCTATGAACTCAACCATAATCTGGCTCCATTACAGCAACTAATAGCAAGAACTTTGAACATCGCAGTGTAAGACTCTGAAGAGATTCTGTGAGTGGATAGGCATTAGCCCTGAAAATAGAAATACATGCTTCTCATTTTTTAAAAAATAATGTACTTTCTGTTATTAGACATCGACCAGCAGAGATTAACTCACTTAAGATTGTTCAGAATTATTTTTACTCATACTGAAATAATTATTTTGCCTCCGTGCCAAAAATTGCCAAAACTTTCACTTTGAATTATGTGAAATGTTTCCATTTAATTTTTTTCATCTATATACTGACAATTGAAATCAATTATTTGCGGTGGCTTTTTTTCTTAAAATACTTCGGTGCTTCCTTGTAGTACATCAGTGTAATTGGTGGTTGTGGCTCAGGCCAAGTTGTTATATATTTTGATACTTTACTTTGTAGTATATCTTGGAACAGGTGCCTTTTCAGGGTGTTAATATTTTGCTCCTCCCACAGGCACCAAATCTGAGTCTCTGACGTGACATAGTGGTTATGAAGCAGATTGGTTGTAATTCCCCAAAGTGAGACTTCAGTTGTGCTTTGTGTTCACAAGGCCCTCTGTTAGCTGGGAGAGGTCATCCCTGTGGGACCAGCCCTCCTGTCCACCAAAATCTTTTTTTTCCAAAGAAAATAAATAGCTTTTTCTTCACCTTTTTAAGGGCTGACGGCATGGATAAAGTGACGGGTATCTCTGCAGCCCAGACTTACACAAGTCCGCAGTAAGTAGTGCTACAGAGAAGCCAGTCAGTGCTGCCCTTAGGAATTCCCATAATTCCTACGAAGACCTTTCCATTCATATAATTTAGCTGAATTTTACCACTTGCAAAAGCATCTTCTTCTCCCTACACAATGCCATTTTTTAAATGCTCAGCACAAAATGCCAGCTATCCCTATTCTGCCTTGTCAATCTGTCTAGAATAACTCAATGAGTTTGAGGATCTAGTTGGTAATGTCAGGAGACTTTGATGATGGGAAACATTATGTGCAATAGGTCATATTGACACAGTAAAAATAATAGAAGTCTAAGCAAATTTATTAACATTTTAATGAATCCTAATGCTGAATGTACCAGTCATTACTTATTTCAGTAGGACAAGCCCAAGCCTACAAAATTAGAAGCATGGATCTGAGTGTACCTCCTGAATACTCCTGTATCAGTATCATGCTGTGTTTAATTTCACTCTCATCAGGCTATGTTTTATCCTGCATGGATATTTTTGCTGCTATATATCCATATTGTTCTTTTTGGGTAGCAAGCATTCCTAGATCTTGTTCAGATTCTTTTAAAACTACTTGATAGAAGTTCTGGCATTTTTCTGATATAAAGGTTTTCATAGAAACGTACTGATTATTTTTACTGCTGAAACTCTGTACAACTTTCAGAAACATTCATGTGGAACATTTCGCCCTTCAACTTGCCATTTTTAGTCAAAAGCATACACAAGGAAGAACTTTTGAAGATTATAAAGAACTTGTTGGTGTGGAGGATTACCAGAGATGTAAAAGATCCAAATTTGGGTTTCTTTGTTATCAGCTTCCGATCTGCTGTTCTCAGAAAGAGAGGGGAATAGCACAGGAAGGATGGCTCTGTAAATGCTGTGCCTCACTGCTGTCAGGCACATGAGAATGACCCAGGTCCTAAGTCTGATCAAAGGGGCCAGTTCATGTCTTGGTGGAGGCTTTTGGTCAGTTGTTTTTGTGCAACCATTTCACAATTCTTCCAGAACAGGAACATCTCAGAAATCTTGAAAATTTCAGTGGGCTGTAAATTCATTTCTAACTGCATTTGTAATCATCATAAACAGTTGTTTTATAGAATCATAGAGTTACCATAGAATGGTTTGGGTTGGATGTGTCCTTTAGGATCATCTCATTCCATCCCCTGCCATTGACAGGGACACCTTCCACTATCCCAGGTTGCTCTAAGCCCCATCCAACCTGGCCTTGAACACCTCCAGGGATGGGGCAGCCACAGCTTCTCTGGGCAACCTGTGCCAGTGCCTTGTCACCCTTATAGTAAAGAATTTCTTTCTAATATCTGCTCTAAATCTACCCTCCATCAGCTCAAGGCCATTCCCCCTTGTTTTAAGAAAACGAAGTTCACCGTAGGCTTTTAGCTGTACTTTAATGAGTTTATTCTACTGGGTTTGTTCAAAACTCCTAACAGACTTGGAGCTGAACAAATTTATAACTGAACAGTCTTCTAGGTTAATATCATGTAAGGCAATGCTGGTTCATCATTTCATAATAATGAAACACTTCTGTGTGTGTTAAACAGAAAACATGTAAAATTGCAGTTGCTAGGATTTTAATGTATTGTCAATTGTTGATCTAAACAAATTTAAGTATTTTGCTGATTTTTTTTTCATTTGCTAAATTGAAACAAATCAAGAATGCCTAGTTATGTATAATTTCCCTCCTCATATACCTGTATCTCAGGAACACGTGAACATTTCTATATGAAGCAGTCATTTATATTGCGCTATACTGTACTTCAACATATATTTAAAACATTTTGAAAGTTTTTAAAAATATGTTACAATCTGGATGCCTTTGCTGTACTGTCAGTGAGGAAGTCAAATGTGGCCCTGGCAGCACAGATGCTACCAGTGCTCCCACTCCCACAGACAGCAGACCTTAGAATCCATGAGGAGTATCACTTTCAGGTTCATTCATCTTCAGAGCTCTATTCTCAACCCCTGTGCAATAAAGTAGTTGGATTTTGAAAGAGGGATGACGTGGAAAATGCTAAAGTACCTAGTAAAAGGAAGGACATAATAGAAAGGTTGACTTTCCCTTCATTTCATGAGAGACTCCCCAGCTCAGACAGGTACAGCAGAGTCTCCAAATATTCCTATATATAAAATTCTTTTATTGAATGTAAAGATGACGTGTCAAGCTCCTGACAGTATTGTTCCCATGTAAACATAAAAAAGCCTTTATTTTACAAAGGAAAAGAATTCTGTTTCCTCCAAGATGGTAGAAGTGTCATTGTCATGAATTTCCCCATTGTCATAATGGCCCAAAAACTCACAAGACAGTTACAGATGACACATAGAGAATGTAATAATTGGACATCTTGAGAAGAACAAAGCATTTGTTAAAAAGTTCAATGCTTCATATTTCAAGTACTGTTTCAAATTAGCAGCTACTCCTAGAAAAGTATAATTGCATTAATTATAATGCATTAAGAGTTTTCATTGATAAACAGCTTCAAGGGAAAAGACAAAAATCCACGGCACAAGCAAACAAATGCTAATTACTGAAGAATTCATTCTTGCAGACAGCTTCACATGGGAATACTATGGTATGCAATAATGGTATTTTTGGGTATATACAAATTAACAGGTTATTTTCTTTCTGGTAATGTATCTGTAATGAACAGGAAATTTAGTTGTAATTAATCATATCATTCTCAGTGTTGACATGAAGCTATACTGAGGCTGAAGGGAAAGACTGAATGTGCCATTTTCTCAGACATCAACACTTTGGTGATTTACCAAACCCCATGTTTGGAAGCTGCATGATGATAATTTTTCTGGGTTCAGTTTCCTTTTCTCTTTGTTACCCCAAATGGGTGACAAATTCTCTAGAGGAGCAAGTCAGCATGCAATATGCTTTTTGCTAATGATATACTTAAGCTTCACATAAAACATAATCTCAGCATAAGTAGGTTGATGAGAAGTGTCTGAGAAGGCTTCAAGTCTATTCATAAATTTATACTCAGATTTCAATACAAAGAAAGAGTATTTTTTGTCACAGATATTTCTATGTGTGAATATGATTATTCACCATAATGGATTTCCAGCAGTCATTCCATCCTTAGCAACTTAAGTGAATCAAACAAATTCTTCTGGTCTAAAGCACCGAAATTCAAGGGAGTACATGAAAGCAAGTCCATCTAAAGGAATTGTTTTGTTGAACTGGAATGTTTTTGGTTTCAAATGTTATATTTAATGTCACTGATTTAGCTAAAAGGGTAGATTCATTGTTTAATAAAAGCATCTTGAGTTTTGACATCAGGGGCGTCACGGCAAGTAGATTTTGTCCCCAAAATGACATCACTAGTAAAAATAAAATGTATTTTAACAATCTGAATAAACCTTCAGTTTGCTTGAACTTTGTACACTAGAGAGCAAATATTGCTAACATGATAATTGGTAGTAGCAATCCAAAATACACCTGAGTACTGCCTACTGAAGTTGTGGGGGAAATTAATTCCCTGAGGCAGGCTGGGGTTAGAATTCATAGTAGAAAGATTCACAATTTTTGGAAAGAAATTACGTAATTGGCCCCTGACATAACTGCATTGACCCCTGTTGTTTGTTTGGAGAATTTCAACTGAGAATCAGATACAGGCAAAGGTTGTGAAGATAAATGTAGTCAGAATTTTTGAAACTTTGAAGAAAGACTTGAGACTAATTTTTGTCAAATTTCCATTAGAGGTCCAGGTCAGTTGCTAAAAATTGATCCATCCAACATTAAATGGGAACCTTGTAGATAATATAAAGAAAATGCCTGCAGAGACTTAAAAGTGTTTTAAAAGTTTCTAGTTAGATAGAGGGTTGGGCTTCACACTATCAAAGCAACATTAAAAGTGCATTGTAGACTTTGCTGCTTTGTGCTAGAACAAAAACACACACTGAGGTCAAGGGATTCTTTTGTATCTCTGCTGTAGCCCAGCGCTGGATTCCATTAAAGTTCTTGATAATCATCTGCCTTAAGGCAGGCTTTATCATCCTTCTTTCTGCTTTCCAAGAACAACCTTATAGAAGGGTTTTGCACTGCAATTTAAAGGCAGTTTGGTCAGAAAAAAGGAGAAACTTTTTCCTTTTTTTAATAAACTTTTTGGAGATTTGTCTTCTTTAGAGAGCATTTGGTTGAACCCTCAAATGCCCAATGGTGCAGAAAGGAAGTGTTGTTGGCATTTTAAATGTTGCATTGTGTTTTAAAATAGACCCCTTTAAGCTCTGTATGCAGCAAAGTGATCAAAATACATTTTCAATAGAAGCCAGGAGTGTCCTTCACAACAAGTTTTATAGGTAAGCTGCTAGCTACTTGATAGCAATTTTACAGATATACTGATAGCAAATGTAGGACATGTAATATGTTGTAGATGTAAGTAGGTTTGACTTAAAATGAAATGTCAGCATTACAATTATTTGTATTGTGGTATCAAATACTAAATATGATAGCCCTGGCTTTATATTGTGATATTGTTTTATTTAGCACCCAGTAGCCATACTGTGAAATTATATAGATGATAATAAAAACCACACTTCATGAGCAGACTTTTCTATGAGGGGAAGACCTGCATTCTTTCTAGTGTCCCAGACAAATTTATTTGTCTCTGATTCCGCTATTCTTTCTGGTTCTTATGTATATTTTTCCCACAAATATACATATTTACTGCCAAGTGCTGGTCACTCTTTACTGCTTGTGTGGTACCCCAGTATTGCCTTATTATCTAGACTACCATACAGAGCCTACCATTTTGTTTCCATAGCCATAACCATTTCTAATCAACAGTTTCTTTGCTCCAGTGTCATCTGCCCTTTTTTCTCTTTGTTTCTTCCTGAAATCTAGATCTGAGAAACACTGGAATTGAGAAAGTATGTTTCAAATTTTGTTTCTGAACGTGCAATTTAATATACATACTCATAGTTCTCAGATATATAAATTATCCAGTGTCCTATTCCACAGCTTGATGAAAACAATAGCAGTTTATCTGCTTGTTTAGATAAGCTTGCACCAAGCTTCCAGTAAGGGAAAAACACCAAACACCCCATCTCTGCTGTACCAAAGACTTGGTTTTATACACCATTATGTAAACTGCTAAAATTTTGGGTGTTCTTACTAGGGTATTAAGTAAACAGCTGTTGAATTCATGTTTTCCCATTCTTGGGGAATGGAAAATATATGAAGGAAACAAGCCTGATTAATGTGGTAAATACATTAAGTTTGACATGCATCATCCTAAAGTATGTCCATTAAGTCTGACATATTTGAGCAAACACATTTACATTAAGGAACCCTCAAAACCTGGAGACAGATTATGTCTGTAATGAATTACTGAGATAAATGTAACAGGATAAGTGACAGAGGAAAGATCGTGAACAAACTGAACTGTATTACAGCCTGTGCATTCAATAAAGAGAGGTGATCCTTATCACTGCGGAGAGGCAAAAGGATAATCCAGAAGTTGCTTAAATGCCCACCAAATCTTTGGACACCTCTAATGCATTTAATGAAGAACAATATTCAACTGATAAAATGTCTTCTGACTGCAAAATAAATCCTCTCTTGTCATGAAGTCTCAGTGCCTGAGAAAACAACTTATCACTGTCAGTGTTAATTCCTTTCATCAAGCCATTGGTAGAAGTTGAGAAGAACCATTTAGCAATCATCTTATCACCGATATAGCAGTTGAATTATTCATTTACACATGATCAGATAAAGGAAAAATGTTTGCTATATCTTCCCCATCACCTCCCAGCAAAGCTGTGGAGTACCTGAAAGTCTCTGCATGTGAGGTTGCTGTCTGTAAAAGTCATCAAGGAAAACCGGTTATCACCGAATCTGTTTCCAATCTGGGTTTGTTCCCATTTGGAATCTGCAAAATGTTATGTTTTGATACAAGTTTTGATAAACTATTAGATTTTTCATGAATCCCCTATATAAGCAATGGTACAAGTATGCATAAATTTGTTTGGATATCAGTAACAAAGCCATTTTCTGAAGCCCTGTGTGCATGTAGAAGCTGAGAGATAGGTGTTAAATCTGTAGGTACTGGCTGTAATGCTTAGTAAGCCTGCTTCCTGAGCTAGAGTGTTGAAATGGGAGTTGGGAGGAACAGGCAGCTTAAAAATATAACTTGCTATATCTAACCATCTTGGATGTTAATCCAAGGGATTAGGTTCCCAATTGCTAAAACAGTGATGAATTAATTTATTTAAAAATAAACCACTCTCCTCTAGCAACATCAGGATCCAAACTTGTTCATAAAAAAACCAAACCAAACCAAAACAAGCCTCAAAACCAAGTGCCACAAGTGTCCTGGAAGACATGGGGAGACCATCACAATCTCCTTATGTATCATGGTCTCATTGTTCTCAGAATACTTGAGACAGGAGGTGTGTGTGAAAGCACACAAACACAACTGAGCTCAGCTGGGTAAAAAGCAGTTACATTTGCACTTTGACTTACCAAAATACCTCAGTCATTTCATCCAACTTTATGCCACTTGATGCCTCCATGTAATATCCCCAAAGCATTTACATTTTCATGCAGTTATCAAGCACTCTTCTTCCCCATTTGTACTTCAAAATCTGCATTTTCTGATTCTTCAACACGATTGAAATGGCCTGTGTCTCTGGTTTGCTTACTTTTCTGAACCAGAGTAGCTAAAATGAGCCATCACTGAGTGGAAATCTTGTTTAATAACGAGTAGGCATTGCAAGAACAACTGACTGCATTGTGTGTAGAAACATACCCCTAGGTTGGAAGTCTTCCTCCTCAGGCACTTCAGAATGGAAGAAGAATTCTCTCCATCAGAATGGAGAGAGCTGGCATTATGTGAGTTTGGGCCACTAGAAATGGGATGAATATTGTCTCCTGTACTGTGTTCTTGACTCCTTTGGCATTTGGACATTTCTGCAGCGATTAATTTTGAAATGATTGTGTGGAGGAGCCTGTGGTAATAGAGTGAAACTTGCTGTGTATTTTTCTAGTTGATATGGACTTTCCATGAAGATGATGGAGAGCCTTGCCAATGTGAATAATGAGAAACTAACATCCATTAATGTCTTCTAATTTATGTCAGCTTACCTTCTTCACAGTCTGGCAAAGACAAATCATTTCTTTGTACTTCAAAGATAGTAGACATAGCACTTGTCTAATTGCCAATTCTTCTGCAGCAGTGCTGCAACCTACTGTCTAGCTTGTCTTCCTTCTGTGGAGAGAATTAATATTTTGGCTCAACACTTCCTTATTAGCCACAATGATTTGCTGTTAATTTCCTTCTTTGTCATTACATTTATTCACCCAGAAATACCAAATTTTAACACTAGAATGAGAAGTGTGGCTCTTTATGCATTATATATAGGATACAGTCTAATTATTATTCAAGATACTGAAAATCTGCTGGTCTCATTCAGGCTTAAAATGTCAATTAAGCAGGATGGCCGAGTTCTTTGACTCTGAAGTTAATGCTTCTGTGTTGATTTACACTACTTTACAGTCTAACCTAATCTATATTCATTTTTGTCACTCAAATCTGGACTATGCCTGATTATCATACCTATTACAGGATAGTGCATGCCAGTATTCTCTATGAGTCCTTCTATTTGAAATTTTTCTACTTTTACATGTATTTTGCTTCTGGCTACGACCATCCGTAGACGTGTGTATGAAGCTTCAGTCATGCATTTCCCATTAACTAATTCATACACTTGAAGTACAACTGAGGAACCTGAAAATCATTTTGATTGTGGGTGTGTTGTTATTTTAAATGTGTTTCATCTGTGCTCACGAGGACTTTGTGCTCCTATTCTTCAATGACACCTAGTATATGAAAAATAAAAATGTCACTTGAATTATCAGTTATGTTTGAGCTGGCATATGCCTTTTCAGATTCTCCCTCTGAGGACAGGATGCCTATTTCTAATTTTTTTGCTGTTTTTAATTGAGTTTGAGGAACTTTGATTCATGTCTTCAGTCTGAGATCTGAATTGTTGACATTTGATTATGCAATTAGCCATCATAGCAGATCATAGAAAAACAGACTCTTAAAAAAAAAAAAATCACTGTAAGAGAGATAATACCTATACAATTAGTGCATAGCTTTTAATACCAGATGAACACAATTAATCAGTGTTTAGACAATTCACTGTTAGGAAAAAGAAAAAGAATAATGGATAATTTCTCTACTTCCTATCTGTAACAGGCACAGAGGTGCAGTATTTTGTTTCAAAATGGTCATTCTAATGGTGTTTTTGTAACACCATGTAACATAGCTTTTTTTTTCTTTTGCAATTAGTAGATTTTCTGGGAAAAAAAAATCTCTGTTCATTCTTCTGGCTTTAAATCATGATGGTTTCTTACTAGCTCCTGCTTTGCATGCAGTTGGTTTCACAGTGATTCAGCTGGTTTGGAGGAGCTGAACTTGAACTTGGGTACCAAAGTGGAAGGATTATAGTACACCTAAAAGTTACTCAAGGCTCTCTGCAGTCACTCTGTTAATGAGTTTTCACGTCATTAATTAAGAAATAAAATCAGCCTGTTTCAGGTGTGCATGAAAATTTTTAAGTGTTTGTTAGCATTAAGTAAAGCCATCTGCAGGGCAGAAATAAAAATAAATTATTTAAAGCTTCATTTAATATTCATGTGGCTTTAATTTCAATATTTTTTGTACCAACAAACAAAAAGCAGTGATGTTAAAAAATAAATATAGTGTGTTCTCTTGCGCATTTACAAAACCCAGAGCTTCCTATGCACTTAGAAATCGGTCCATGTTTACCAGAGACAGCATTTATGCTTAAAGCACTATCCCTAGCACTATCTGTTGGGAATAGAAAATCAAAGAAAGTATCTCCATATGAGTGAAACTAAACTGCAATTTATAAGAGAGTTGCTTAAGAGCAAGTAAATCACTGCTTCCATCCTGCTATCCTTAAATGCTTCCAATGCACTAGGCGGTGAGCAGAAACCCTCAGTGGAACAGCCAAATGCTCCCTTGGGCACTGCGTGCAGCCCGTGTCTCTGACATGCTACATGTGACCTCTTCACTCCTGTAACTTCAGTCTAATGCAGTTTTTCTTGAAATAAACCAGCTGCCTCTAATAATATTAGCCAAAAACCCCCCAATCTTAATGCTTCTTGTATTTTCCAGCTTGCTATTGATTCCTGAACAACCTCCAAAAAAGCTAAAAGTATCTCTACACAAGCATTATTCATTGAAGAGATTACATGTTGGTTATATAGTGGCAGCCAAGCATCTATGTTCTTTGTCCTCAGGATAGAAGTGTGAATAGCTCTGTGTTTTAACATGAAGAACTGGGGCATGAAGAGAGAAAGGTAAAGGTCTGTGGTAACAAAGAAAAGGCATAGCTGAGGAAGCCCTCAGCACCTGGGTAAATAATACACCATCCTTTCTTGGGCTTTGCTACTCTTAAGTAGAATTCCTGGGAGTTGGAATATGTCTTTTTTGTTAGAGAACCACAGATGAAGGGGAGCATCCACCCGTGCCTTGAATGAGCAAGTAATTCAGAAAACCCCAGTAAGAGGTTCCTGAGACAGTGTGCAATTGTTGGCTAGCAACCTTTACATTTCAGGGTACTAAGGGAAACAGAAGGCTTTGCTCAGTAGGGAAACAGAAGGCTTTGCTCAGTGAAAAAGCCTGGGAAAAGCCACATTTCTGCATTGCGGCAGACCTGTTGCTTATCTTGGATTCACACCTTGTTTCAGATGTGAGGAATTCTCTTTCTTTTCAGCTGTTCCTCATCTATAACTCTCTTAAAGATAGTTGGCAAGTGCAGATGTAAAACCAAAGGGGACATACAACCAAAATAGAACAGGGATAGTTCCCCCAAGTATTTCTAGGCTGGCCTCATTGACAGCCAGGCTGCAGCTGGACCTCATTTAATTACCTTTTGCACAGAGCTTAAAGTTGCTCTTCATGTGAGTTATGGGTCTCAGTATATCTTTTCTAGTAGGACTAAAATTGTATCTATTTCTAATATCCTGCCTTCTGAAAACAGTGAGTAGATTTTTACTAAGAAAGTATAACAACATAATACAGAGAGATCATTTCAGACATAATTGGTTATGAGAGTTCCCCAACTGGAATAGTACATGTAGACCTCTGTATTTAATAGACACTGGGATGTGCAGTAGAAAATTCCAAGTTCCTTTTCTAGCTCATTTTCCTCTCCTTACAGCTCCACATAGCTTGCCACCAGTACAAGCATGCAGGGAACACATCTAAATGCCTGGAGGAGGATGGGAAGCACTTGTTGAAAAAAAAAGTCTATAGATAACTCCTAAATTGGAGTACAAGATCATTACTACTCACTAATAATTAAAATTAGTCTTCTGACTTGCTATTAGGAATTTATTTTAAAGTGGGACTGGAATTAAAATGTGGCAGCAATTTTCTGTTTCAACTCAGGAAATACATTTTGGAGGTGGGATTGTGGTCATGGAAAACTGTGAAGACAGCTGACAAATTATTGGATAAATGACATATTGAAGTTCGCGGGTTTGGAAAAAAAAAGCATGACTAGGAAGAAAATATAACACTGAATATGTTTGTAAAACCTGTATTTATTTTATTATTATTAGTTTTATAAATAGGTATAAATTATAGTTCCAGATTCAAGCAGGCATGAATTAAGTTCACCCTAGATCCATAATTTGAAAATGCACGGTACAATCCTCTGCCCACTTACCCTTCCTTAGTATACGTTAGAAATAATCCCATGTCAGCAGTACAATACCCATGGGAGTGTAGGGCTGTGAAAACTTGGGTCTTTTCTAGTTTTACCTAGGATAGCCTTTGGGGTTTTTTAGTTCTACATACTGGTTATACCTCAGATCCAGATAGAAAACAATAATGCACTCATCTTTGACTAATTGGATCAAATTATACTGTAAACCCAGAAGGAATAATCTACTTAAAATTGACATTGATTTGGCAGAAATACATTAATTTTTTTTTGTGGTTGCTTTAGCATTGCAGATGAAGAGAAGGATGTGCAAATAAAGAGATCTGTTTTGCCATCTGTAGTTTAAGTTCTTCCTGCCAATGCCACATGTAGCTTAAAGATGTTTATTAACTTTTAAAAGAATTTTGCAGGGCCTTATTTACATTTGAAATTCTGAAAAAAAAAAAAATTATTAGTTTTTAATTTGTCATGTTTCAAAATACTAGGAAAAACTATGCTCCCTTTCTGTTTCAGAAGAAAACTACATGTTATCTTGTTCCCTGTGTCAGCTTAGTAGAAAGTCTTGAACTCTCTAATGCAAAGAAAGGTAATTTGTTAGAATTTCTTAGAATTTGTGTATTCTGCTACTGATGGGAATTAGATCCTTTCACTTTTACTGTTGTAGATACTCCTTAAAGAAAGCCCATTCAGTGTTATGTACTTCTCAAAACCTTTCAAGGTTTGAGTCTGTACTGAAAACAGCTTGCTGGAAATTTCCCAGTGAAACTGTTCTTGATATAGAGCTATTTTTGACCGATATTTTTTCCTGAAAATGTCTGCTTTCTGGGGAAAATTCTGGTGGTTACTTTAGGTTTCAGCTGAAATTTGTGTCAATCATGTACAGTTTTGTAGGCCAAAACTCGAAAATTTATGTGAGGAATATCTCAAACCAGCTGTAGTGGTGAGCACAGGGGAGGATTCCACATTTTTCATGAGGTGGAATGCTTCTTTGAAAGAAAATATGTCCCTGTGCTGTGAGTATTATACATAGAAAGCCTGATGGAAGCAGAACTACCTGTAGTCTTTTTGACCTAAAATACACTTGCCCTCTTTGTTGCTTTTTATTCTCAGTGTTAAGATAGATTGGCCATCAAAATTAAGTAACATAAGCACTTCTGTAACTTTGCCACCTGCAGATAGAAGCTGTTAGTTTGTGTGACATTTGAAGTAGAAATAATATCTGTTTGCAGTAGTTGCATCTGGTGTCCATCAGGATGTTTCATTAGCAGCATCATGGTTCTACCTGACGGGAAATGGTTGAGGTTATTGAGCTGCTTCTGGAAATCTCAACCCCTCAAGCTGCACTGAGAGGCAGCTGCCTTCCATCAGTCATGGCACAAGAGATGCAAAATTGCACTTAAAACATGATAGGGCTTGTAATTATTTCTTCTCAGGACCTGTGAGTCCTTCCCTGTGTGCCACCATCCAGAAATGTCTCTTCTTATTGTGTTTAATTCAAAGTGGGTGAATTGCCTGACCATTTTGAATGATACAATGTATGCACAGGTACCTGTTTAATAGAATTGTTGATTGATGGCTTATTTTAGCTCTGTGGGTAAAACTGGATCTTGTGGTTTCTGTAAAGATTTTTATGGATGAATCAAGAATCATAATAAAACTCACATTTTTTTTAAACTAGATGGTCAAAATAACCATGAGTTATTTTATAGGCTTCTTAACAGTATGTAAAGAAGGACTGGTATGTGATTTGTGAAGAGACTAAGCATCTGTGAAACTCATTTAAGATACAACATAAAAAGACTTTATTAGAATGTGAATCTTTGCTTTACCTGAGGAAGCATTATGAAACACTCCTCAGTTATTCAGTTAAAGGTTTGTTTGCAATAACATGTGGCATTATATCCCCCTTAGCAAAAGCATCTTTTCACAGTATTGAAGAAAAGTGTATTCAGAAGCTGTATTTAAAGGTACATCATCACCTTATGTCTCCTATTTTATGACATTCATGAAATCTCTTGGATGTGTGCTAGGACTCAACATGGGTTCAACATCAGAAAGACTAACATGTCCCTAATCTAAATGAGGGAAAGATTTTGCTCCATTGCTTATTTTGAGTAATACCCTATTTTGCAGCCAGTAGTGTAGAACTTAGCCTGAGGGAGCCTGGACCCGCATTCCTGGTGGTGTGGTGGAAACAATTCCCTTCATTGTAGCTGTTCTGTGTTTTCTTTGGTTTTTGTGGGTTTTTTTCCAAAATTGGTTTTCCTTTCACATGCATTATATGAAGAGAGGAACAGAGAAGAGGGCTGTATAACAACATAAAGCAGCATGGTACCAGCTCAGACTGAGAGCTCCTCTTGCTCTCACAGACCAATACCAGTGCTTCCGAAGGAACACAAAAGCAAGGTCAGTGCTCAGTTTTCCTGGGTATCTTCTTCTGGGTATCACAGTCTCCAGTGATTTGTACCAAGGATGGTTTCTGAGCTAGAGTTGATGTGGTTTTGGTATCTTCATGGCAATTGTTTCAGAAAAAAATGAAATAAAGTTGAAGAATAATTAGGTTTAATGATGCTGGTGTTTAAGATGTATTTTTAATCTATGCTCAGGAGAATGCCCTAAGATACTTTAATGAACTCTAAGTTGTCAATTCTTGACAGTGGGATATGTTTACTTCTAACTCTTTAATTTTTGCATTTCAGAGGAAAATTTAAAAAACACACTGAAGGAGCTGCTATTGTTATTTTCCCCAGTGATAATCACATTTTTAGAATTCCTGATACCTACCATCCTGAGTGTATGTCCCTTTTCTATTCTCCTTTTGTAGTGTATGTCCCTTTTCTATTCTCCTCCTGTCCAGACCCTCAGAATGGTGCACAGTTTTCACAGATTCTTTCCATTCCGTGTAATTTGGGTGCTGACCCCATGTTGAAGAGGCATTGGTGGTCTGCTGATACCAGAAAACACTGGTAAAGCACCAGTGATGATGCAATGTACCAAAGCCTGTCCAGCTGTAAAACTATCGTTATGTCCAGCTGATGTAGGGCATGAACTGCATGATCATCTTGCCTGTAAAAATATAAAATCTGAGAAGTATTGAGAAGTAGGGAGCTCAGCAAACTTTTAAAAAACTTTCTACACAGTGTTAATGCCTTTTGTTCAGTGGCTGAGAAGCTTCTCAATATTAAAGGTCTTCCTCAAATTGTCCACAAAGCTCTTAGAGATGGTCATCAAATGATTTTCATGCATTTAGGAGTTTTCTGGATCTCCAGGAAATTTCTGTAAATTCTTCCTTTGTTTCTGTTTTCAGTTCTGGAAATGTTCCTCTACAGTAGGACTTCCAAAGGCTTCATTTTTGGCCCAAGTCCACATAGTGAGAGGGAGAGAAGGGACTGTTTCAGTATTTCAAACTTTTGATTCTAGTCTGATTATTCAGTGAAATGGCTGATAGTGAGTCTGCCTGTGTCCACTATAAAAACTAAATAGCATTCTCTGAGCTTCTTTCTTTCCTGGCAAAGAAAGAGAAGAAAAAAAAATCAGAAAAGGCAAGGAATTTGGCTGGTATGCCAGGAAGGCTTTGCAAGCAAATGTAATTAAGCTCATATATAACTCTTTTCAGGCTTTAATGTTTTGCAGAATCATTTTTCATCTATTGAGTAGTACTGTCACAGCATCAGAGATTTAACTTTTACATATTTTCATTATGTAGTCTTGTGCAGCTCCACTGATAACAGTCATTTGAAGTGTCAGTGCAGCTGATGAAATCAGATGGGCCATGAAGATGTTTGAAAGCTGTCACTGAGGTGTATAACATATTTTTTTATTTTGCAGTTGTTTCATAAAAGTTTAAAACCAACACAAGATAATGTACATTCATTCATTCAGTAATACAAATTGTTCTGAAACTTTTTTATTTGTATTATATAGATTTAGGGATGAATTAGTTATTTTCACTAGTGAAAAATTAACATCCACAAAGAATTTGGTGGTGTATTCTGGATTTAGGACTAGTTTTTGAGGACAGTTCACTATATCTGAGTCACAAAATTCTTCAAAAATCTGTCTTTAAGAGTCACAATGGGAGCTGCTCATTGCTGAGCACTTTGAAGGGCAGGTCCTTCTGTGGTTTTTCAGAACTAAAAAATTAGTGAGTTCTTTTAAAAATCTGTTTTCCACCTGGTGTATTGCCTTTATCATGGATAAAGTCTCTGTGTAGGAAGACTACAATCAATTAAAACTATTTTTCCTTTTAATTAAATGTGATACTGCTGGTGTGCTCCTACATCACTCTTCCAATTGTTCTGAAAACAGCAGGAGATTGTATTTTCTTGGAAGTGTGGCCCTCGGTATTCATTTCTCTTGATTTTATGCCATTGCTTTCATGGTCCATTCCTAGATCTACAAAAGACAACAGTGGGTAAGACAAGTCCTTGTGTCATTTTAAGAAATATGACCTCAGAAGATAAAATAGTTTTCAACTTCCAGTTCTCCCTGAGCAAAAGCTGTAGCTTTGCTGTTTGATATACATTTTGATCCTACTTAATTTTCCTGTACTAATTAGGACGGAATTACTTTTTAGTTTCTCAGAGAATGCTCAGAAAGGTAACAACACTACAAGATCCTTCAAGGTCCCTGTGGAAATGGGTTACAAAATCAGGTCCTACATTAACCATGTAAATGTAGACGGGAGACTCTACAGACTTTTATTTTCAGGAAGTTCTTTTCTGTGGTGCTTACAGTTTACTCCATATCTCTGCTGATGAGCTTCTACCAGTGTTGCAGAAATGTCTTTCTTCTGGCCAAGAGGCAACTAACAGAAGTCCTTTCTTATTCTATGTTATTATATGGCTATATAATATCCATATTCCCTTATTTACTAACTCTGTCACTGACAATCTTTAGTTGAAGCATTTCCAGTCCATGTTAAACACACTGTTAACATCAATTACCTGCAGAAAATGGCAAGGACAAACACCTAGCATGTTAATTTGCTTTTTTGCACTCCCAAGAGTAACAGTTAACCCACTTCTAGCCAGTATTTCACTATTCAAAAACAAAACGAAAAACTATGTCAGAGGAAGAATTGTCAAAGTAAGGGGATTCAGTACATGGGTTGCCTCCTTTTGATGCATCAGAACCAAATATAATTGTTTGGTGTGTTCACGTTTCCTGGATAACCTTCAGCAACTTCTAAAATCATTATGGCACATTAGCTCAAAAATGTGATGGAAAGTGTAGGTGCCAGCTAGACATGGCTTGCACAGCTTATCTCCTTTTACCTATGGAGACGACAGGGATGCAGTTATTGTGTGAGGGAAGTCACTTGTTGCCCTTTCAAAAGACAGTGCATAGCATGTTTTGCTCTAGCAGTTCAGCCAGGGCCTGCAAGATTAAGGTGCTCAATATGACTTTCAGTCCTTCTTTGATTCTGAGTGACAAGCATAAGGTAATGAGGACCACAATGTAGGCTGCTTGCCTTTTGACAAGAACCAAGAAATATAAATAGACATTTATCTGTAAGTTTCTTACTTGCTATCAAGTAAGGCCCATTAGAGATGAAGATATTTAACATAAATGACCATGGTAATGTTCTTGGTTCAAAAACAAATAGGCAAAACCCACAGGGAGGAATATTTCCAAATTTCTGAGAGTATTAGAAACACTGCAGAAGAAAAAATAATGAAAATGACTTATCAGAGGACTGCTAACTACAACAGACTTAAATAACAAATGGGTATATCATAAAAAAGAAATCAATATCAGAAACACAGAAAATAGAGATGGAAAAGATATATTGGGTCATATTCTACATCTCCTGCTAGAGTACAATTGTTCACTGCAGTATATCTTTTATCTAGTGTAGCCTTAAATTGTTCAAAGCAAAGGAAATTCCTCTGCTTCCTTTGGGAGTGTCTGCCACAGACTGAAGATCTCGCTGTCAAGGGATATTTCCAGACATTTAACCTAAATTATGCTCATTTTCCAACCATTAGTGCTGAATTTCCCTCCTTGGTGTTTATAGCTCTCAGAAGGACCTTGCCATCATAGTCCCTTTGACATTGTTTGCCTATTATGCAAAAGAAAGGGAAGTCTCTGGAAATCGATAGAAGATGAGAGGGCAGGGGGTGCTGGTACATCCCAGCTGCTAGGATAGCAACAAGCAGGCATCTACACTCGCATATTTCTCTGTTCCATGGTTAGTACAGAACCTTTCCAGTGGGACAAATAAGCTGGAGGGCTATGTGGGACCACAGTGCTTCCAAACCAAGTACTTTAAGGTATCTCTGACTGGTACTGTGTTGGGAAGTGTACACTTACCCAAAATGGGATGTGCAGAACCAGGGAGTAATAAGGAAAAGAAAGGCATGGCGCTTGCTATCCCAGTTTTGCAGGATGCTCTGAGAGATGGGTCTCTCTGAGAAATTCTTAGATCTTGACTTTGTGTAAGAATAAATGATACATTTTGGCTAACACGTTCTTGTACGAGAAACAATTAACAAAGCATAAGTATGGGGAGGCCAAACTTCTGTGGAGTGTGGATTTATGTCAGAAGAAATACAGTACACTGCTCAATCCCTCATATTAGTACTCTTCAGACTTTCTGTGGGCCTTCAAATGAAATAATTTAAAAATTCCAGCTGTAATCATTTACTGAGACGTGCCCCTCTTGTTCATTATCACACCATTGCTCTGAAGCAGGACAAGGTCAATGTTTTGGCATCTGTTGCTTGGTTCCATTGCACTTCAATGTGGTATTTCATTGTATTCAGTTGGACAGACAGTTTAAAAAGCATACAAGTGACAGATAACAGCATACTCACAAAATGCAAAATATTTTCCTTTGCTTGGAACCTTCCCTTTAAAAGGCCCTTTTTTTCCACTGTCTATAAGTACCAGCAACGCCTTTAGCTCCCTGCCATCACACTATTTTCCTGTGTCTTAGAGTCTTGCTGCCAGATGAGGACACTGGACAGTGGGATTGGAACCTTCCCCCTCCCTGACTCGGGGAACCGATCTACAGGGCGGCACATTTCTAAGCCAGAATCAACCTTGGAAACAGAAACCCTTGCAGCATCTGAGCAAGTTCCTCCTTCAGCTCCTTCAGTAAAAGCCAAAACTCTTGAGCGAGAAGTGCCTTCAACAGCTGAGAGCCAGAGGTCTGTGGAAAGCATAATTAGTCACTCAACATCCGATCCAGCCATGGCTGCCAAAGGTATACGACCTTTTCAAAGTCGCCTTCCAAAACCAGCTTCCTCAGGTAAAATGTCAATTACACCAAAAATCACATTATTTCTGGCCTGACGTCTGTTTTCGTTAGCGGAAATCTTATAATAATGGCAATTGATAACAGAAGTGTTAAATGCAGAGCAGAAGATACTCCTTTTATGAATGCATAAGGTTAACAAGTTTGTGACCTGAGCCATATGGAAATTTTGTTGCACATAATGCTTATCTGAGAAAGCAAAATTAGTTTAGTACTTAAATCCTTTTCTCACGAAACAGTACTTGAAGAAAAAACATATGCCAGCCTTGGAATTTGACTTGAATAAGAATACAAGTGTTCAGCAATATTCGGGATCAGACTTTGTGGCAAAGAACAAAGTGTAGCCATGTTGTGACACAGAAAAGATATATTCATAAAGACTGGCTTTTGATACCAGATTTGAACTAAAGACGCATTTGGCCTCAATGCATAAATTCTGTCCCAATGAATATGTGGCCTTGACCTCAAACAAGTCTCTCATTACTTTACTATATCACACAAATACATTTCTATATACGAACATAAAATACTTTACTTTCACTTGTGAGCTAAGTGTGTATTTAAGCTATAAAATAAAAGCTGACAAAGGAATGAAAGGACTAGCAATCCATCAAAGCTCCAGCAAATAACTTGGTATTAGGAAGTATTCCATTGAACTCTGTGCATTTTTTTATAAAAACACATTGACTGTATAAGGTTTTGGAGTTTTTTTGAGTTATTAATATGTATGTTAATAACATTAGAAATCACATAGCATTTATAACAGGAAAATTTTCATAGTCAGCATGACAGATACAGTACAAAACACAGTAGAAGTAATTAGTTTAATGGAGAAGAGTATTGTTTTATCTTGACCAGGCTCAATATCACTTATTTATTGGGGTTATGGTGGTTAGCACTTTGTCAGTGTATTTGTTGCCCTTTTAAAAGTACTGAGTTTTTAACTTGCATAAATCTGTATCACTCTATAAGAGAGATTCTGTGTAATTAGCATGTAAGGTTAAATATCAAGTTTGAGCTTAGCTTAAGACCATCAAATATGTGTTCTGCTAATGAGCTGACATATATTAAGCCTAGGAGGAAAGAAGCCTCTCTTATATGTTTCATAGGATGTATAACAGAAGGATTCTAATTAAATATCTTAGAACTTGGTTGATTTAACAATATTCCCAGTGCAGTATTGCAGTGGTGTAATAGACTGCAAATACACACTGTATGCTTCATTGCAGATTCCCCTGTTTGTTTCAAATGAAAACTAAATAAAAGACATTTTAATACTTAGTATTTTTTAAATAAATGTACTGGTAATTAATGGTACAGCTTAGAAGGATTCAGAAGAGAAATCCTAGTTATAGATTATATGCTACATGCTTGAATAGCCACATGTGTGACCTCAATTCAGCAGTGTGCTATAGAGTAGAGCCCATGATTAAACACTGTCATTATAACAAATTGAACAGAGGCTGCAAGCATTGAATTGCTTCATAAGAAGTTAGTAGCAGTAAGATTGTTCTGATCTTAATGCTAATATTCACTGCACCAACTTTGTAAGGTTTGTATCTTAATTAAATTGTCATAAAGAGATGTTTAAAAAAGTAGTATACATCAGATGGTGGGGTCAACTCATTCTTTACTAGAATATTTTCATTCTATTCTTCTCTCCCTCTCTTTCTTATCCAAATTACAATTATCAGTTTATTTCATATGCACCATATATCTTCTTTGATGTTCTGATTTTGCATAGTGCAAGTATAGCAAATAAAGAAGCTGGCTTTCTGCTAGAAAGGTGCTTCCAATTATATTTATGTTAAAAGACTGATCTCTGAGAACATAAAATAGCAAAGCAGATCCTACAATGCCTAGAAGTAGTTATGGATTGTTTTTTCTTTTTTGAAAGAGTATATATTTTAAAACTAAGAGAGGGATTTAAATTCATGCCTTCCTCTTCTCTTGTTAACTGGAAATGGTTTGGGATCAAATTGTGCCATTGTAGTTAGATTTATTCCAGTAAGTTAGTAAGTTGTTCCTTTGAGTAGTAGGATATTATTTGACATAATGAAAGTATCATGACTTGCCCCCAGTTTTTACTGAGTTATAATTGAAACACTATCATGAAGATGCTGATGAGACTTACAATTTAAATAATGTCTCCCTTAACTCAGGAATAATTAACCTTGCAAAGCCGAGTGAACAAGAACCAAGTTCTGTGACCTCTGCCTCATTAGAGCACAGCGAAGAGACTGTAGGAAATAGAAAAGTTCTTCCAGAGTGGACCACCAAGAAAACTGCTAAAGCAAAGGTATAAGTTAAGAAGTGGCATCTGTTAAATGAGATAGGTATTGTGGCCAATATATAGGTATCAGAAATGGCCAATGTTTTTAACATGGTGGAAATAGTAACAATCTAACAGCTATATTCACTTTCTTAACCTTCATTTGCAATCTCCTTCTTTATTATTAATAATAATAATAGCAATACAACACCTAATAATAATAATACAGCACTTTGTCCTCATGATTTTCAAACATGTTTTAATTAAAATCCTCACCAGTGTTTTTAGACAAGGAAATGGAGACCTTTTCCCCTGTTTTTCTCTTACAGAAAGTTGACCTTGTTTGTTGCTTTTCACGAGATTTGGATTCATTTTTTCCCTGGCCTAGGTTTCCTTGTCTGTATGGCTGTGTAGTGTGAGGGCTTGAGCAGATGTGCTCTGAAAGTATTTTGAATGAGAAAATATTCTTAAATGTTTCTGTGGGGTTTTGGTTAATCCTGCGATGATCTGTCTGTTCCTCAATCTTTTCACGCAAACTGCAGAAAGACCAAACATGCAAATGCACACACCTGTGTGAAAGCTGCTGTTGCTGATAGCCAAGTTTTTCATATTCAGCAATGCAAGACAGTCAAATCCTGTGAGAAGTACAGGGTCAGCAGGGTAGAAAAGAGATAAAAAACCTGAACAAAGTGGGCGTTAAGCAGGGAACCTGGCAGACTGCCGGCTAATAAACCTTACTCTACAAGAGGCTAAAACATTTCTTTATGTAGCTTTCTTGCATTTCTGCTTTATCCATCTGCTTACCAGCTGGGGCATCTCACATTTTTATGTGGCCCATGCTCTGAATACTTAGAACAGAGAGAGGTAGAATTACTTGTCTTATATATGTCATTGACCAACTGGTGGTGAATCCTCTGTAGTGCAATAGTGTTGGCTTACATGTCACAACCACATGAGTATGTTCTTCACCCTGGGACAGTCATAACTGACCATTCCCAAAACCACCTTAACACCACAGATGAGTTGCTGCTAATTAGTCTACCTAAGAGTCAGAAGGTCAGTGTGGTTGTTGCTGGCAGGTGAATGTGTCTAAAGTCTTTTGGAACTACAGCTGACTTGCAATCCCTAGAGCTGAGCATACGTGGCTGGTATCCTCAGGTCTCGTTCAGTTTCCACAGGGATGTGAATCCTTATAAATGGATGTCCTTCTGCATCCATTAAAATCTGCAGCATGGATGGCAAGATGTGGAAATTAATATAAATCTTTGAGAAACAGAATTAAAACCCCTTTTGAGCCACTGATAGGCAGCTGGGGTTGGGCTAGTAGGTGGTATTTGAACATGGCATTAACTCAGCAGTATCAGGCTTAGCTTCCCCCTACCCATTTTGTGGGTTTTATTGTACTGAGCTGCTGCTTCTGAAAGGTTTAAGCCTTCAGGCCTTCCATGATTAGGAGCTGTCCAGAGCTGTCAGCACTCCTCTTTACTTCCAGAAGAAAATCTTCCTGAAAAAGAAATGGCATAGTAATCAACTGGGAATTAAGGCTCTCCAATACTATAATGTAAATGCAAGGACAAGGGGCATGAATTTAGGAAAAATTGACGATTTACTGGTATAGAAAGCATGAGTATTGTCTACTTGCCATCTTAATTGTCTCAAGAATTGCTTGCAGTAAACCATTTGTGGTGTGATAATTTTGCATGTTAAAAATAGACTGTTAAACATACTTGAGAACTTCTAAAATTTAACTTGGTTAATAAAAGTATGTGAAATGTTTGTAGATTTGAAAAAAAAAAAGTTCCAATGGAAAAAAAAGAAAACAACCATGAAATCTGGACTGTTTCTGCCAGATTGACTCAGGGGACTTAGCAGGAAGAACGTATTATTTCCCCAATGTCAGACTGATGATTACTTGCTTGAAGGAGAGGTGTTTAGCTAAACTGGTAACACAGACTTTTTCCAATTGAACTATCCATTTATACTGAACAATGAGTATAAAATATTCTACTCCTAGTACTATCTTCAGCATTATTTTGATATATATGCATCATCTGATTACTGTGATACCCTTATTTGCGCAGGACAAAGCTCTGAGGGTGTGCACTTACTCTGCAAGCAGCACTGACACTGAGCCAGAGCCAGAGTATGAAACAAGTTATTTTAGAACTGCAGAGGAGACTTTTCTGGAGTTAACAAAGAACAACAAACAAGGTAATTGAAAATTTGTACATAAAAATGCATATCCCTCATTTTCACTCTGACTCAGCAGGAGATAGTGTCCTTCATTGAACTTTCTGTCTAGTTTTCACTTTTTAATACCAAATCTTTCTTCAGTCTAATTTTCCATTAGCTTTTTATTACTTTTTGCTTTTTATTATGTGTATATCTGTTTTTCCCTTTCTTTCAGTTTTTGCTAGCAGAAGCTTACCTTGTGGGGTTTTATGCATAAATCTCTACAGTGTAAATAAAAATAATTACAGTATTACAAAATTGAAAGGTGATTATAAAGACAGCTTGCTCCTTTTCTTGTTTTTAATTATACAGCCAGTTGAAATAATGCAGTGATCAAGACCACGGTTTTCCAACCTCTGCATAAAAGTGATGTTGGTTATGGTGCCACAGTGAAGTCTCTCTCCTTGTCCTCTGTGTATATATTGCTGTTTTCAAGTACCAAAGCTTTTTGTGGAAACTGATGGCAAATTGGAATTTACAGAATTCCAGTAGATAAAAATACTTTAAGAGAAGTTCTTGAGATAATAGTTTTCTGTGTGTTTAATAACTCATGCTGCAAGCCACCTTCCAGTGCAGGTGTGTGCCCTCAGGGAGGGGAGGAGAGGGCAGCTCGTACCCTTGCTGGCACAGCTTCCCTGGAGGAGATAAACTCTGGCAAGTGCAAAGGCCAGTGCAAGGTCTCTGCACCACTGAGGCCCCGAGAGCTTAAGCAGTACTTGAGTGACTCACAGGATTTGTGCTGACCCTTGCACAGCCGTGAGCCTGACCTGGCACAGATTAACCTACAGCAGATACCGTGGTGACGATTGCATTAAAAACACCGCGGACGGCTGGACAGACACACTGTGCTCTTCAGTGTCTGCTGGGAGTTGGGCTTAAGCAGCTGGCATTTTCAGAGCTAATCTGGTTTTTGTGATTCCATGAAAAAGAGAGAGCAGAAAGGAAGCTGGGACTGCTTATTTTCATTACTTCTGTAACTTTGTGGTTTTAATCTGTGTGAAATATTGCAAGTCATTTAACTCAGCCCATAAACACTTCTTTTTATAGATTCTTCTTTTTACAAATCATGCTCTAATATAAGAAAGGTGTGGGGTTTTTAAGAGTTAGATAAGCTTTTTTTTTCTGTATAGATCACAATCTGCAAAAAAAAAAGGACTTTATTATGTGTTTTATGATGTGTTTAATTGCATTAAACAGCAGCAGATTCCAAGTTTTATGATACCTAAGTATGACTTCAGGTTACCATTTTACATTAGAAATTCATTAATTTTGTGCATATGCCTAATTTTTGGGTTAGTAACGGAACTAAAATACATAACTGCTGTTGAGACAAATAGAAAAGAAGATTATAACATATTACTGCAAGAGCATTTCTGCTATGGTCATTCCTCATGGTCAGGATTTCTGTTCTGTGCTCTATAAATGCAGTTCTCACATTGTATTAATAACCATTCTTTATCCCATCCTGTGTTCAAAGATCTTGGCGTCTTTATGCACACAAGTGATATAACCTCAAAACATCCACATGAGGCTGAGGCAGGGGCTCCAGCAAACCAATTCACAGAGAATATTTTTATAGGAATAGTTAATTACATTTATTAGCTGAGTCCCCAAACTCATTGGTTGCGCAGTTATAATCTTGGAGTGATTTTCATTTTTCATTTATAAGCAGGGAACAGAAAGACTGAGTGCCCAATGCAAAGGTTATTGAGTCAATGATAAGACCTTCATTGATTTAGTAGGCTTTGGATAAGATTCCCAGTGCATTGCCCAATGTTACAGAGAAGGTCAGTAGAGTAGCAGGGAATATGCCAAATATTCCAGATTCTTCTCTTTCAACCATAAAAATGTTTTGATTTCAATTTCATAAATTCTGTTTTCTCCTGATGTGATTCTGTTGGAGGCATCGGAGGCTCTCATAATGCTGTCGGTTATAAGGCAAAGATGAAGTTTGTGTAACAAGAAGTACAAGGAAATAAACTTAATGATCATATAAGCATCTGTCTTCTCTGCATTTTCATAAGCTGGAGAAAATGTCTTTGGTTTTGTTTTGATCTTCTGAAGGAATTTAGAGCCTTGGACTTCAGAAACCATTTTAGTCCTAATTACTTGGTGCTACAGTAGGATCTATAACAAATGGGTAACACCTCTTTCTTACCTTACTAGTGTATTTTTTGTGCTCTTGTATTCATTAACTAAAAATGTAGTGAAAAGGAAAGAATTATCAAACTTAGCACGTCTGCTATGTAAGTCTATTAAGAGACAAGAACAAAAACTTACTGCAAATAAATAAGTAGGGTCCCCCAGACCCCCCAGATTAACCATCTTGTCTATAATTTCAAAAGGAAGGAAAATAATGTTGGTTTTCTCATGCCATCTCTTTCACCTCTAATATTGAGCATGAACAGTCTCCTGTATATGCATTGACTGGAGAATTAGGAGATAGTATTTTAAATGGTTTTATTGCATTGAATTCCAGTACCTTAAAATATTTGAAATACATTTAAAATTTGTAAAGATACATCACAATCTATGTAGACTGCTAGAATGATATTATTTGTTACATCTCTTACAGCCAAGCAGGAAAAGCAAAATCAGAGAAAGTCGTTTCTGGGGAACCCAATCTCAATTTTGGATTTATACCAACACAGTCTCTATGGCCATTTTGGAGAGGAGGGACCTGAACAATTAACACATTACAGTTTAATTGAGAAGCTGAGTGGATCTTCCAGTAAAGACAGCAAGGGCAAGGAGAACCCAAGTGTAAGTTACTGTAATTTTTATACTACTTCTCATTTTGTTCATTATTTGCCTTTTAGTTTTTCCTCAGAGTGTTGATTGATTACTGAAACCGGGCAGACTAGAAAATAACAACATGACCTACAAAAGAGTAAAGATCTAAATATTTTTAGAACAGATTGTTACATTTGGATCCTCACCTGTCATAGAATTAGACTTCCAAAATTGACAAGTAGAGACAGTCTAGAACTTCACCATTAGTGAGGAACTGAAATTTAAAGCTAGCAAGAAAACACAAAATTTATCTTTTAAGGCTGCTCCTTCAAATGTAATTAGATAGTTTGTATAGCACAACATGTAGTAAATAACTTAAACCTCTAAAGATATATTCCTGAAAATTCAAATGAATTTATGCTACATAAATCACATATCTTCTAATCTCATTTGAAAAGACTTTTGGTGTTAGCTTTGGAATTCCTGATTTGAGGGTTTTAAACATTATTTTGATGAAGATCATTCCTAATCTGATTGGTGGATCTTCATGCTAAACTGAAACAAATTTTCTCTCCTCTTACTTTGTGTGAATCCACTTGCTTCTCTGTCTCTGCAAGTGTTGAATCTGACATCACACAGTTGCAGCAAGCCTGAAAAGCAACTTCTCAACCTGTTCTTTTCCTCCTCTTTTCTCATGCCTTCTCCTCTCATCCTCTCACCTTCTCTCCTTTCATCTAACAAGCCAATTTTTTCTGAAAATAGAGGCACCTAATCATGATCCACTGTAATCATTTCACTTCCATGTTCAGTCTCTTTCTCCATCTCTTTTGTTAGACTAAAGCTCTTTTGTTTCTGTGTGTAGCACATTTTGGGTATGTTACAATACAAACAAAGGTAGGAGCAGAAAATAATGAATCAGCTGCTGGTTTGTAACACCCTGGTGTAGTGCATAAACGAGAAAGAGTTTTTATCTCATCCCACACCCCAGTTTTCAGTTTCAGAAAATGACTGTGCCTTGTAACTTCGAGGTGGTTAACTCTAACCAAAGTTAGAGTCTTACAGCTCTCAGGAATCTGGGCCAAATGTACAGAGGGAATATGAAGAAACAAACTGTCTGTGCCCCTGCTTATTCCAACTCTGTTGGCATGAAAGTTCTGCTTAATTGAACATTAAATTTACTCACAAACTTCAAAATGAAAATCCTGAAATGTATGTGCCTTATTTCTCAATCAAGCAAATTTCATTAGTACCTAGAATATGATTCAATTTCAATATATTTGGATCATGTTAGAAAGAACAATTTTAAATATCTGGCTTCATAGTTGGGAAGAAAGAAAGAAAAAGGCAGCAGAAGGGTATTTAAAAGGATAAATGAAGGAAAATAAACTGAGCATCCACTTAGTTCCTCATCTTGAACATCCAGAAATTATGTATGTATATATGTATGTATGTATGTATGTATATAAAATTACAAAAAAATCAGTTCTGCCTTCTGAAGGGCAAGGTCTTGTGGTATTAACAGAGCAATTAGATTTGATTCCACTATAGAAAAGTGGCTCAGAGTTGCATCTACTTTTAATTAATTCTTTTCATACAGTCCTTGTATATGACAACTCTGCAATGTGCCCAGCCTCAAAGCCTAAACAAAGCCCATTGAACAGACCTTAGGATCCTTGCAAAACTCCGTCATTAAACTGAAAGGCAACAGGTGTAATTCAGCACTAGCATTTTTCATGCACTATGTTTGGAAGCTCTGGAGTTTACCTTTTAAGGATCAGAAATAGCTCTCAACACAGGGTTGCCTCTCGGTGAACAGTGAAAGCTCAGTAAAGCACTAGAGATTTGCCTATTAGTATTAAACTTTTCAGAATGACAAATGAAAGGCAGTAACCATGAAAAGCAGGTTGTCCTGAACTCCTTGTTTGAACCAGCACAGCAATTTTTTTTGAGTTGTAGGTTGTCCAACCTAGGAAAATACACAGTCTGTTTAAATTAGAACTGCATGATCTGGAACAACACCCACAAAAAAAGGGGAGCACCAGAAACAGAGGCACTTATGGCAAACAAATCTTAAAAGAAAAAACAAAACAACAACAACAAAAACCCTATAAATTTTGAGGGGGGAATAACGCAGCTTTCATGTAGAATATTTGCCATTTTGAAAAATGAAATGCTATGTGCTTTGAAATTAATTTCCAAGTGGTGTTTGTGAAGCCTTTAACAAACAAAGCAAAAGATGTGTGTCAAAAAAGTGTCATGGTGGGCAGAATGAGTTTACACTGCTTGTCAGAAGAGCAAGTGTGCTGTGTCAGTCCCTCAGCCCAATTAAATTGGGCTGTACAGCACTAGGACAGTACTGGGGGTTCTAATGAGACAGTCTGGCAGGAAGCTCTGTTAACCCAGAGTTGTCATTTGATTTGTCTCCTTCTCAACAAACATTACCAGCATTACCATACACCAGCATTACCTCCAAAGTTTATACACAACAAGTTTTATCAGCAAAAAAAGTACTGCACAGGAGTTTCAGAAAAGAAACAACTAATGGACAATTAGTATGATAAAGGCTTATGGAAGGGAGAATTTGAGGAATCAAAAAAGGCTTTTTTACATTGACAGGAGAAATATTTATTGTTATAGTTTCTTATTTTCCAGGTCATTAACAGCATCCTGGTTAAATTCGCTTGACACTAAGACCAATTTTATGTTATTTTATTTTGACCCAGGAAACATATTCTGAAATAATGTCATCCTTTTGTACACTGCAGAATTTTGGACAAGAAAAACAATTCACAATTTCAAAGAAAGAAATAAGGTGCATTGACTCATGGATATAAAACTGTCACTTAAATTAACAACTATGGTTTATTTTCCTCATGTAGGATTTTCAAAACAAGAAACATTAATTTTTATATGTATCAAATGACTTAATTTGAACAGTAACTTCTCTGCTTTAATAAGCAATATGCAGCACCTGATCCAAAGACCACTGCACTCAGCCCATGGGAGACACCTCGTCAGTGAAACTTCAGTGAGCCCTGCATTAAACAGCTGTTCCTCTTCCTTGCAGCAGTAACTTCTTGAGCACTTTGCCCATGTCATGATTGCTACAACATTTTTGCAATGAAAACACGATTTCACATTTCATCATTTACTTTACTGTTTAGACTTTAAAAGCTAGTAGGTTTTTTATCTTATAAGAATTCAGAAAACAAGATAAATTTCCCTCCCCCAGGCCCATTGCTTATTAGCATATTTTATGATCAAATAAAAAGCAACACAAGACTTTTTCTTGTCTTTGTTTCCTTGGAGAAGTAACTGAGTTGGTCAAAGATTTTATTTCTTAGTCATCCTTATGGTCCCAAAGCATTATGAAAAACATGTTTATTTCCCTGTCCTTAGCCAACCATCACATACTTCTGTTCTGTAATACAGTCCTCTTTTGTCCTTATGTATTACTCAATTTCAGTCACCATCTTGAAAAACTTGCTTGTTTTTCAAGACATGACTTGAGCACTTTGAAGAAAAGATCCCTTATGGAAAGGCTCAGTACCCATCAGGAGTTTCTGATTCCTCTTGTTTTCCTTCAGTTGTGAAGAGACACATGAGAAATCTGACATTTCTGGCAGAGTTACCTTGTTAATTGGATCAGCACTTTAACTGGGGGCTCATTTAACAGAAAAGGTTTCTATGTGCAATGTGAAGTTGTGAGTTGCAATGTGAAGAATGTGAGTTGGTATGTGTTGCACAGATGATTCATGAATGAGATCAAATGCTCAAATTACCGTGTCTTGAAATTCAAGTAGATATTAAAGAGTGCTGGCAAATAGAGAAAAAGGAAAAATTAGAGAAGTTGCTGCTGTTTAGGTTGCACTTATGAATAGGACTGACCTGGCAGCATTCCCAGATAAACTCAAGGTTTTTTAAAGCTGAGTAAGCTGATTGGGAGTTAATGCTGTATGATTGATTTATTGTGCTCACAACCAAATTAACAGAGGAGAATATCCACGAAAGGACTAGAATCAAGACTAAGAAATTTTGATAACTGCACAACGCTTGCCATCCCCAAGGATCTCCAAGCATTAAGTTGATACTGCAGAAGGTGTTCCAGACTTCCTGAATTACAGCAATAGAGCAGCCCAGACACCTCTTCAGGCTGCACTAAACAAGAGCGAGGGCAAAATAAAGAAAAGCATGAGCTGCTGCTGCTTGCATCTCATCTCCTGCAGAGATCAGAAAGTCTTGAGCCAGGGTATGAAAACACAGCAGCACACTGGGTACTTTGCACTCTTCACCTGTTTAAGCATCTCTTGGAGAAAGTGCCAGCATTATGTGCCTAATTTGGGTTCTCTGAGTCACTCTCTGAAGGTGTCTTATTCTCTTTGAAAGAGAGAAGCTCTTAGGCTCTTAAATGAAGTCCCTTTTAAAATAGACTTTCCGTATTTAAGTGCCTGAAGTAGTTCCAGGGAGGTCACGTGCACTCTGCTTTCACAGAGAACTAATTTTTTTCACATTATCAGATGTGCTTAGGGAGGGATTCTGCTTATCACATGTGAAGAAGCCTAAGATAATAATTTCGGTCCAATTAGCAGTTGGGGAGATCTGCATCCTAAGACTTCAAAGTGGAAAGGAGGTATTGACCTGTGGAACCACTTGCTTCCTTGGCCTGACCAGAAGCTGGCTTATACTAAGTACCAAACTTTCAACCCATGGTTAGAAATATGAACATTGCCCCAAACTTTCCTTTGTGGGAATCTGGTAAAAAACAGCTATTGTAGCTACCATTCGTATTTTAGGGAGTGAAGCTGCATCTCAGTGCACACTCAAGTGAGCACTAAATCATTGCCTTCCTTTTACTTTCATAATAACAAGAGTACCTGCAGTTGTGGCAGCAGTGGTGATATTTGGCTAGTTGCTTGGTCTCAGGATCTATTTCACTGTTTGTAAATTGGCAACAGCAATAACCTTCTGATGTTACAACCAGAAAAGAACAGCAAATGCTCCTGATGACCTCGGTCTGAGCTTGTTTTGTAAAATGCATGTGTTACTGCAAATACAGGGTTTGAAGTAACTCTTACAAATTATTATACCAGAAAGTAATGAAAGGTAGAAGAGGTCCCTTGTCAATAAGAGAAAGCATCTAATGGGCTGGATCAAATCCAGGAATTAGTTGATAGCAGGTTTCCGTATACTAATTGTACATGGAAATTGTACACAGTTTACTGCATATCAAGCACAGAAATCTCATCTCTTTGCTATTTTTCTTGCCAGGCTTCAGAGAGAGGAGGAGGTAATCAGTTTTATTTGCTTTCCTAGCCCTGATGAACCTAAGATGTTAAGGAAGAAACTGCCACTGGAATTAGTAAATGGGGAATAAGTCTGCAGTCTCATTCACTCGCCTCTTGTGTTTTAAGATCATTGTTTTTCTTTCAAGTAAGGCATACATATATCAAATCATTGCATATGTTTAGGGATGTGATCTATTTTTGTAAACATTTGGTAATGATTAGAAACATCAACCTAGAAACATTCTAATTCAATCAGGATCAGATACCCTTTCACCTTCCCCAACACAAAATCTGAAAATTACTTTTATTGTATTTATGCTTTTGTATTAGCCCTTGTTGATCCCTGAATGTGTCCTTTGAGTTACACGTTTCCATTTGTCAAAATTGCCTCAATAGAATTTACCCACTGACAGGTTGGGGTTACAAAACTTCCTTTCCATTCAATCAAAGAGTTTTGATTCTCAGATGAGTGATGCAATACTTGTTCCATCAAAGCAAAGACTGTCTGAGTAATTACCCAACTTGATGTAAGATCTATTGTCAGGGGAATTACATAGGAGTATTTGACAACGTAAGTGACAAAAACCACAGGAGCATGGTCTGAAAAGAAAACAGATTTGACCATACCACCCAAGGGAATAATACAGAATTAAAAATATTTTTTCTAGCCTCAAGTCTGATTCAACTCATGTGGGGAAAAGTGAAATTAGAAATAGGACAGGACATCAGCAGACATCAACAAATCACACATATCCACATGTTTTTTTCCCCTCCATAGGGCAAGTTCACATTCCAAGATCTGCTTCCAAGCCTTATGTACGTAATGAGGTCTCATTGTTTCTAATACCTTGCCATCAAAGTTGCCTTCAAAAAGTAAAGTGAAGAGACAGCAAAACAAGCAATTTGAAGACTAGCTAGGCAGTCTTCTGGGACCAAAGTCTCACTTGACATGTCTCACTTAAGAGAAATGTGGTGTGATGTGGAAGAACATTCTTACAGCCAGCCTGAGGAACTAGCTTGGCAACAATAAAAAGCTGCAGTTATACAGAGTCTCATTCCTCTCCCTGTGCCTTCTAGGTGAAACACTGAGGCTTGTTATGCTGCTGAAAGTTTTAGTAAAAATTTATGCAATAGAGAGTGGCTCAGCAAGGAGGATGATAACATTCTCCATAATTTTTTAAGTTTTTAAAAGACTTTGGCAAGACAAAACAACATTTGGAATGCAGTGTCCACCAGAGAAAATAACTTTTTTAATGGTATGCAAGGGACATTTTTAGAAAAAACATACCCTAAAAAGAACTGGAAGCTGTTATCTGCTGATACAGTTCTGCTTCTAGCACTAATGACCTCAATAGTTTTAGAACTGTGCCATCAAATCCCATTCTGACTGGCCCTCCAGCTGGTATAAAAGCTCTATTTTATGTTTGGTTAGTGTATTTATGGGGACGGGTAGGTGGCGACATTTTAACTCAAGTGTCTTTTAGCACATAGTTTTAAAAGAGTATCCGGGTGTCAGTGAGGGACAGAAAGTCTTTGGCATAGTACAGCAGGCTGTGTGGCATTTTAAAACACATGGTGTGCAAGGCTAGTAGGAGAATGGTTTGGATGTGACTGTGAGAGAAGGAGCGGAAGAAGTGAAAAGCTGCAGGAAAGTTGAGGGCTTAAAGCGTCTCTGGCATGAAGGTGCAGATTAGTGCCCGTGGCACAGGGTCACTGAGCACTAAACGCCCCAGTAACTTGCAGCACTGAGTGAACTGTGCCTGTGTGGTTTCTCGAGTGCCAGATGCAGATGTTTGGGCTTGTCTGATTCAAGGCAACACACCCAGATGTCCTGTGGCCACAGCTGGAATGTTGTGCTCACTGAGTATAACCCCTTTGGCACTGTAAGGAGGGAAGAACTTTGCCCTTTCTGAGTGGGAAAACTTGCTCAGTGGAGCAGAAACCCCATATCCCACCATCTCAGCAAGTAATTTCAAATTTCAGAGAGAACCTTGTCTTTTCAGCATGTAGGAGCTGCATAACCACATTACACAGTGGCCCAGATGTCACAAAAAGCCCTGCAGTTCATTTGCTGGAGTCCCTGGAGGGACAGTCCAGAACTGCTCCTGTACAAGTGCCCGGAGCAACGCAGAGCTGTACAAAGCTAATTTACAGTGAGCCTGCTTGGGCACAATGTTAGCACAGCTCCTGATGGCCTGGTTACTCTAGGTCATTTCTCAGCAGGGCTGAGGAGCTGAAATAAGCAGAGTGTTGGTAAGACCCCATTGCACTGGGTCCCAGCCCACTCAGCTTGTTCATGCTGTTTCCACATCACTGTGCCTCACAAGCACTATTTAATGTCTATTTGCCTATATAACTGGAGATTACATACAGATTTAGTAGGCCCAGGGGCTCTTAGGTGTAAGTAGATAGATTCTTTAGTCTAATAAGAAGCAAAAGTACATATGAAATAAAAGTATCATTTGCTAGAGATTTCCCTGAGTGGAAAATGTTCTGGGCTCTTTTTCAGAGGTTTGACAGATGGAGCTGATGTGATTTGCAGCATGGCCCAAAGAGCACTCGTGTTTCTGCCATTTGTAGCCAGACGCTCTTCAGTCCTCTGTTTTCGGAAATAAAGCTGCGGGTTTAATTTCTCTCAGTGTTGAATTGGAATATTGTAATAATACTGTAGGCCAAAATGGGCACATTAAAAAAAAGAAAAAAAGAAACAAATGATAAATATTAGTGACCTTGTGTAAAATAGTGTAATTGTTGTAATGGTAGAAATTGTATTAGTAATAAAAGAAAAGGCTGAAAAATAAATTGGATACAATAAACATTGGATTGACTCAATCAAGAAAAGAGCAGTAGGGCAGAGATGTATTCAGTGAGCTGTTTGTTTTCTGAAGCTGGAAAATATTTTGACTCCAAGAGGAGCATATGATTAGCAGAGTTAAATGAGATGAATAATGCTGTAATATTTTTGTGAATTGTTTTTCCAGCTGAAACTTGCCTTCCCCGTCTATAACGGAGATATGTTTTGCATAAAGCACTCAAACATCATGCAGGGAAGGGTAGGAAATGACTAGTGTGAGAGTTCCATACCAAGCAAAATACATGAGGTGTAAGTTACACAGCTGACAGGAGCAGGAGTTGTAGCAATATACAGAGAATATGTTAGCAAATTATCTCTTTTTGTAAGACAATGCTTTTTGTTTTCCTATGCACATGAAAATAATAACCTAATCGACATGGTCTTTGAAAAGAAGGCAAATTTTATGTCAAATATTAGCAAAAACCATATTGAAATAATATTTGACATTTATAGCTTGTTCCACTAGCCACTTTCATTTCCCAGAAGGGATTCAACTTTTATTTAAATGAGAATTTATATCAGATTTTATGCAGTATGACACACGAATTGTCTAAATCCTTAAGAAGAATAGTGATAAATATATTTTGCAAATTCAAACATTCTACTTTATAGGAAGTCCCAAAGTGAAATATTTTATTTCTTGCTATATTTTTAGGCCCCAGTACATGAATTCCAGGCCTGTTCAGCATCCAATTTAATGGAAAGTAATATTTGTACTTGATAAGAGAAACAAACATGTTATTTAGCAGACTTATTAGCAATAAGTGACACAGGGAACTTTGGGAAGTTTGTATGTAATTTAAATGTCTAATTATCTTTCACAGGGGCTAAGAAGAGTGATATCAGTTTTCATAGCACATGTCAGAGTCCTCCCAGCCTGAACTGCCCATCAATGACTGAGACATATCCTGATGGCTCAGCTCCCATTAGTGCCACCTTCTCTAAATTTTTCCATCCTCTGCCTGATCATTAATAGAGGTCACTAAAAATTTTGCATACTATAAAAAGCTGTAGCCTTAAGAACTTCACTTAGCTACTCCAGTGTTATTCTCAGCAAATCAAACCCCAAGTGATTATTTGAAGAATTATCTGAATAATCGCCAGTCAAACGTTTTAAAGTGATTTTTCTGACATCTCTGTTACATATGCACATATCCTATGGGTTATTGAATGCTCTGTAATGCAAACTATAAAATAAGACCTCATATGGGTTTGGGTGGATAAAGAGTAAAGCAGAAGTGGGTGGAAATGAAGAAATTAAATATGAATACAGTATGTTTCTGTGCATTATAAAATTAAAATGTTAACTGTGCAGTAATAGTCTATGATATTTCTTATAGCAAAGAGAAATGTCTGAACTTCACCAAGAGATTGTATCCACAGAAAAGTTACCAGATTGGGAAACTTGTTGGTAACACACGTACTAAGATGAAAAACAGATTTCAAATGGAAGAGCTTTTCAGACAATGCCTGAAATTGAGGAGCAGAAGTAGCAAAGCAGCCAGCACATGCTTCTTGATCACTCTTGCAAGAATTATTTTGCCCTGTGTGGACTAGCTGGAGAGTCTTGTTTGTGACCCCTAATCAGTAAAAATATAGACCATTTTTTTCAAGCTTCATTTTCTAATGGCTGTGCCTAATTCATATTTAGACACTTCAGCTGTCCAGTTTTCAAAGGTGCTAGAAATCTGCAGCTGACAGATTCACATATTTAGATCCTGTGAAAATCATGGAGTTTACATAGGTGCTTAAAAATTGTTGTAGACATTCTCCCTCTAACTGGCAGAGTTGATCTGTAGTATCCTGCTCTGTGGGCAATGACATGGAACATCAGCAGACATTTTCCCCAAGTTAAAGAAAGGGCAAATACTGTGTATTTTAAATCTGGTCCTGCAATGTTCTCATCAAGACCATAAAATAATGACAATTCTTCACATTTTTTAACCCATTTCTTTATTGCATTTTCCATAACATTAGTGTATGAGTGACTGGAAAATGTAAAACTTTCATCTGTATCATTTTACAAAATATTTTTATTATTACTGTTATAGGAACATCATCATCCTGTCTTTTAATATTTCTTAGAACCACTTTAACAAGCCAGGGCACGGAGAGTTCAAGATTTGTAATACAGCATTTCTATAAATAAAATCTATTGTAAAACATGGAGTCTGTATTATGACATCATTAATAGCACAGTGACAAAAACAGAGGCATCAGGGCAAGACAAGGACAGCAGTCATCATCTAGAAGCTGTGTAATGTGAGAGCTGTAGCCTTTCTGGTGAGTTGCTAAAGACCGAATAGTCTTTGGAGGTTCTGTTTGCTCATCAAGTTTCATCACTCGTAGTGGTGATCCCAGAAGATGGAGTGACTGGCTATGTAGGAAATGTAGATATGGAGACATTTATCTTTTCGTCTTGTTGTACAAGGCAAATACTGCTGGGTTTCTTCCTGACATTACATAAAAACTACTTGTTTGTTCAATTAGTGTGTTTTCTAAGTGAAAAGGAGGCTAACGTTGATGTCACCCACTAGCGTCACATGCACTGCATTTAGCTCAGCAGTGTCCTTCTGTTCCTGTGAAAGTGTTTGGGAACCCACACTCTCTCCTCCACAGCCAAAAACTTCGATCCAAAGTAGGGAATGCTCTGGACTTGGGATTTCAGATATCTCATGCTATTCCTGGGGGAGACATCTGTGAGAGATGGAACTTATGCCTTCATATCCTGTTTCTCAAGTAGGTTATAAGGCATGGGTTCTGGATGTCAAAGGATAGAAGAATCCAGGTCTATGAATGAATCATTATATAAATAGTTACCATTCATATTTACTTGGGGGCAGAAACCACTCAGTATCCATAGACTTTAGGACATAAGGCATGAATGGAAACATCTCCATAGGCTCTGGATGGTACAAAACCCCTGACCTTTTATGCAGGGCAGGGCAGTAGAAATGAAATCATCAGCAACTCCAATTGATATATCATGGTCTGCCTTGCTGTTGCTGGTGGTGTTAGCATTTGCTAACCTGTGCTAAGCCAATTTTGTGAGACAGTTGGGAGTTTGACAAACGTATTTCAAATTGTATTTTGGAGAAATCTCAAGCATGGGGGGAACTGGTCATGTTCTGTTCATTGCAGCAGATGGCATCCCATTTGGTGTTTGTTAGCTTTGTTTGCAGCTCAATATTTTGTTTCTAGGGGAACTCGGTAAGTTAAATAATTTATCTCTCTATTGCATCAAGAGTCTGATCCAAAGTCTACTAAAGTCAGTGCAAACCATCTGATTAACTATCACATTCACTGGATAAAATGCCACTATGTTGGTCCTGTATGTTGAAAAGAATTTCAGATGCTCCCTAGTAAGAACAATACAGGCCTCTGTCTTTCAACTGAGAATTTTTTTACCTGCAAATAAAAAAAAATTCAAATAGTGACAAAAAACTTAGCAGGCAAGAGTGCAGGACTGTGAAGACAGAGTTGAATGTCCGAATTGCTAAACCTCTCTTCCTATTAAATCCCCCATTTTTAAATAAACAATATAAATAATACCTTCCAGCTGCATTTGGAATTTCATCTAGTACTGTTAGCAGGCTGCTTTGAGAGCTTCGAAAACCCCATAGCAGTGCTAAGCAAATAATCATTATCACCTAATATTCTCATTAAGCATTCTTACTCAAGATGGGATCTTGAATTACAAGGGCTGACCATAAACACATCACTCCTCTGATGAGGAATTTTTAGAATGTCAGAAGCAGTCACACCCTGATCCTGCGAAGAGCTTTGCATGAGCAGAACTCTAGTGCCTTCAGCAGTCCTACTGACCATACAAGGTTCCTAACAATGTCTGCCCATGGTGGAAATTTCTATTGCATTGTTACAAGTATTTGAATCCTGAATATCTAGGATATTGAAGAAATCAAGACTTTATATTTTTTTTATTCCAATAAATATTAAATGCCTCTTCACCTTCAACAACATTTTTCAAATTACTTTTTCACTAATAGGGCCTGGAAACCAGTTTATTCTGTATTTTTATCCAGATTTTCTGTTTGCGTCATCTTTGGGCATTCAAAAAGTGAGTGCATATTAGCTGTACAGCGTGTCTGCATGAATTCCAGTTGTATTTTAGTCCTCCTAGTGGCCTGATATATTAATAATATTATAATCTGTAGTTAAGGCATAGGAACATGTTCTGTATCACCAATATCTCACTAGTTTGCAGCATTAATACTGCAGATACACTCCTGTATTGCTAAGGTCAATAAATCTTCTAAAGCATTTGTCCAACAAATCCATCCATGTGGTTGTCACTTCACACGCACATTTCTGTTTTTATACAGAATTGTAGCAAAAATCAATACAAAAGATATTACATTACTCTGTCACTGCAGGAAGCCCACTGTGGGAATGGGACCCTGTGCTGGTTCTTCACACCAAATTCCTTCTTTGATTTTTCCCATCAGAGGCTTTTCTCACAGCCAGACGAGGGGGGGTCAGACCCCACAGAACCAGGGTTCCCAATATATATTTTCATGGTGCTCCCTTTCTCTGAAAAAGCCTCCAAAGCCTTTCCAAAATAACACCTCACGTTCTAGGAAGGGCCTTTTACTGCCTGGGTGGGCTCAGCACAAATGGTTACCAGCCTTCTAGATCCTGTTTGTTATCTGCTTAACTTGAACCTTGGTGATATCCAGGGAAGGCAAAGGTGGAAAGCCAAAGGGCAACACACTTGCCCTTGATTCTTTTTCTGTTTCAAGGCTGTGCCCCTCAAAGAGAGTTTGCAACCACTAATGCCTCCTGCCAGATCCCAGTGGGAGACATTTTGTATGCCTGGCTGAGCCACAAAGTAGGATAGAGGTTCTCATGACCAGAAACAGATGTACTTGTGTCTAAAAGATGAAGTAAACATGTCTAAATCCATAAATTAACTAAAATTCCCCTCGGATCACAGCCAGATGATATGTGTATTAATCAAAATGGATATCACTGCTTTAATTTGGTGAGGAGGCAAGTTGAACACTTATAAATCTCCTGGCTGTAGGAACTTCCATCTGCATCTCCAGCAGTGGTCATCTTGGTGTCCAGCATTACTCTATTAAATTCCAAATTCTTATTTCTAGTAATTCTAGTTCTTAATTCTCTTGATAATAAACAAACAGTGTTTCTTTTTGAGAGCATCCTTTAGAGCTAAGGACTATCATCTACCATCAGCATTTAGGACATATCCCTGCACGTACCCCTAGCTCTCTCGTTTCTTTTTGGATTAACCCACATGGCTACTGAGTCACAGTGAAGGACTGTATCCTGGAGTTGTCTGGTAAACATCAGATTAGTTATAACCTATATTTTTTCAATCAAAATATATTTTAGTCCACTGGCTAAATTATTAGATTTAATGTTGGCCTGTTTCTGTTCTCAGTGTTGTCTCCACAAGCACAGGCATGGTGCGTTCTCCTGGTCACCATGCTGGACACCCCAAACAACATGGACTCTTTCAGGTACCAGGCATACTGCAGGATTTGAACATAGACCAGGTATTCCATAATCCATAAATCAAGTGAAAAGGGCTGCTCCTCACCCCTACTCACTCATGAGACAAGTGAGAGGTCTGAGTGATGAAACCTAGTTATCAAGGTATCAAGTCTTGTTTCTCATGGATGCAGGCATGATGGTTTATGCATTTTGTACACACAAAGTGTGTATTTTAAGAGTGGCCCCAGTGGTTGGGAGAAAACTTCAGAGAGAAATTGTTGCAGAAAACTGCAGCAATTGTGGAGGTGAGACCAGGGAAGAGAACAAAGAGGACATGAGACCGGTCTGTAGTGCTTTTTTGATACCAGGACCATGCCTGTGGGATACGGACAGCATAGGAATGACAGCAGTGGAATAATACATCTGAGGTGATCTTTGTAAGGCAACTGATGGGTAACACTGAAATGAGGCCTTGCAAGTGGGCACGGGCAAGAACTCCACTCAGCTGGATTCTGAGGTGCCTTGGTTGCCTCAGATCATACCACCACACTTCCCAGTTCCACCATTTTGACCCACGTCACCCTTTCGTGTATAAATGGTGGGGAAGTAGTTCTTGCTCTCCTCATGGGTTTTGCCACATCCTAGCACATGCTGTGGTCTTTGCTCCGTTGTTGTCTCTGTTTATCTACTTGTTCAGCAGATGTTTCTGTGGTTGTGGTTCAGGTTTTAGCAGGAGGTGCTCAGGGTGCAGCTGTAACACTTTCTTTACAGTGGACTTGTGTTCTGTGAGAGTGGCACGTTCCTGTGGCCACGTGCACGAGAGCATTGCTACAACAGCCCATTCCTCTTCAGTACTTTGAGTGGGGGAGCCATGCAGGCAGACACCTGCAGCTCCCCACGCTTTCACCAGGAATCCAGGAGCTCCTGCCAACAGGCCTGAGTTAGCAAACATGTCCTCAAGCACATCTGAAACCCAGCCATGAATTTCTTAGCTTTTAAATTGCCTTTTTTTTTTTTCTGATTATCTTCCAACAGTTTTGGTTTTGGTTTTTGTTTTTGCTTTTGTTTTTTAAATTATTGATTAATTTTGGGTAGGCTATTAAATACAGTGTTTGGTTAACTAATTCATGTAGTTGTTTATAATTATTGCCTTGCTATAAAATCATCTTAATAGAAGGTTGGGGTTTTTTTGTTTTCTTTCCAGTAGAATAACAAGTTATTTTATTATTCAAACAAGGCTTACTTCCTGCTGTTTTCAATAAGATTTTTAATAAATATGTAAATTTAAAAATTAATTTACTGCATACGTTTGGCAGCATGATTCTTGAACTGACAAAAGTTTGATGGATTGTAAAATTATCCTCCATAAAAATCATCAGTCACAGTAAACAGAATTTATCAGCCTCTGGTAATTTTACAGCTTTTTCTTCATCTTATCTTCTGTTAGGAACTCACTTAAAATTGATTATAATATAGTATGTTTCTAGAAACATAATTCATTCATAGATTAATTAGATTTTAGGTTAATATCCCATCATGGAATAGGACATGAGCCAACAGTGTTTTCGAGTTGTTACAGAACTGCAGTAGAGAAACCTTGATTACTGTTCCCATGTGGTTTAACCGCCAAGACCAATCACTAATCAAATTCAAACGACATAAAATGGAACATCCTTCATAGCATTTATTTTCTGGCTGACTTATACTATAGGCTTTTTATTGATACAACTTGCTGTACTGAAATGAACTAAAAATTGCAAGAGAGGATTTATCCTTCTACTTTAATTTGGTTCTGCAGCCTATATCTGAAACTCTCGCTTGGATTTTTGTGCGTCGTGCTGCTGTCCCTAAAATATTCTTCCCTACAGCAGAGATAAATTGTTTGCATAAATTTAGAAAGTACATGTAAATAACTGTACTGTTATGTCGGATTTGATGGCAGATGAACTTAAAACATAGGTTTCTGTTCTGCAATTCATGCTTTGCTTGAATCAGTAGTGAAAACTGTGCAGCTCATAACGTCAGCTGGAGAGGTGGCAAGTGCAGCCATAGAACCAGCATCATTATTTGCATTTATCCTGTCCCAATTTTATCTGATTGCAAAGGAACCTTTCTAGTCTCATTGCACCGTGTCAGAAAACAGTATGCATGTAGTTTAGGCTGCTATAGATTTACTGGGAAGATAACCTGGGCTACCGCTTCTTCCTCTGCTGCCTCCAGGAGGACTTACCAGTGCAACATGTGGCAGGATTGCCCAGGAACAGCCCCTAACCATCACTCAGGGAAGGTGCAGAGGAGGGCACACCTTTGTGTGTGTGTGGGTTTCTTTAGTGCCAGGTGTCACAGAAGGGGAAAGAAAGGGCAATGTGTTTTGGTTAGAATCATTAGAGGTAAAAAACCTCTGATATGTAGAGAGTTGATTAAAATCTGTAGTGGAAACAGGAATGACAACTTCAGGCTCCTAAAACAAGCTATGTTGTTAGGCTGGTGTTTAAGCATGCTAATTCAGATTTTTTTTTAAATGAAGAAGCCCCTGCTTCCAAATTTTAAAACTATGATCTCTGTATTACTGGTGGGAGCTCAGAAGAGGTTTCATTCTGATGTGTGTGTACTGTTTACACAAACAAGGAGCCTCCCTCTGTGGCAGCTGAGCATGCAGTCACGCAGGGGTGGACTGATGGACCTGGAAACATTGTCTCCTTTGTTTAAACTACCTCCATGAATCATCCTTAAAACTTGTAAGAAGGGTCATTCCCTTCCCTTCCTTTGCAGGTCTTCCAGCAGAGCTTCATGCTCTTTGAAGTCCCCTCCAGCCCTCTTAGTGCATACAACAAGCCAGAATTCATAGCCAGGAGAATTATTTCTACATGGTTTCTTCATACTGCTGATTTGCTCTTGGTCCTGCTACATAACCTTGCTACTTCAACAGTTGGACTCAATGATCTCAAAAGTCTTTTCCAATTCTATTATTCCATGGTTCTTTATCTGCTGCTTCTGTTCTTTTTGCCCTTTGGCCAGCTGATGTCTCTTGGATAGTCAGTCAGATGCTATGAATCTAGTCCAGTACACAAAAGAGAGGATTACTAGTGAGGAAAATCATTACCTAGTGCCAATTACCATTCGCAGTATGGTCTTGAAGTGCAATTCTGTTTTCCATCAGTATGCTGGGTGACTGACACGCAGACATTGCAGGCCAGGAGCTGAGACATCACTAGAGGGCAAGAGGATAAGAGTCTTTGTAATTACGAAAATAAATTGTCATGTTCAAAAAAAGCCAACAGTGGAAGATGAAGGCAGGTAAGAACACAGCTAATACTTAAGAACAGTAGCCTGAGAACAGTTCAGTGATAGACAAAAATTACTCTAATTACTGAAAATGTCAGTGAAATTATGTTTGTTGTAGGAGTACAATCCTGCATTTGCTGAATTTGAGAGGATTTATTTTCCTTCAGTCAAATGGGGGATAGAATCTGTCTCTTTAAGAACTGCATTTGCTATTATATTTTTTTAAAAAAATTCTTGAACTATACATTTATCCCCTTCCTGATCCAGTTCTGAGTATCACAATTAAGAAAAAAATCATCAAACCTCTAGTCCAGGCTAAAATTGTAGCCCCCTTTTTTATATAAAGCCATGAGCTTTATTGAAACTGTGAGCCACACTTTCATCAAGGTAAGGATGACTACTTTTGTTCAGTAGGACAAACTTCTGTACATTTAAAAGCTGTGAGGTGAAATAGTCTGATGAAGACTGAAACAATGAAGTTACTTAGGACTGCATAATTCCAGTACCATTTGGTTACAACTGGTGACATAACCTTCCACATAATTCTGTCAGGGAACAGTAGTGAACTTCAAATGGTTAAGTCGAGTTCAACAACTTTGTAACCAATCTCACCTTTCAGTATGACTTTTTTTTTACTGCAATTTTTTTCAATCACTAGAAAATCAGGACGATTTTGCTATTTAGCTCCCTCTACGAGTAAAGCTAAAAGGATCTTTTGAGAAGCAAAGTGTATCCTATATGTGTCTTGTTCATTTTCAGTCCATCAGGTTCTAAAAACTGAGTATCAGCTTCATTTCTCACCATGGATATTTCTTCCGTAATGCCTTGTGGTGAGCCTCTGATTGCACTAAGCATTGCTTTTAGTGGGTAGATTCCCTCTGTGAGAAGCAAAATTGGTGATTCTGCCAATGTGAACAGAGTGAGGCTCTGCTTTGCCTTCTGGAGAAAGTACTGGCGTTTAATTGCTTTTCTTTTTAATGAATCCCCTCAACACACTTGACTGAGCACCAGCACTGTGATCATTTCCCAAGGTATTGCTCTTAGAATTATAGGTTTTTACTGATTTTTAAGTAAACTTTGTCCATGCAAAGTTGGTGCAGCCAGTGGCCATTCTGAGGCACTATGAGAAAACAGCCACATTTGTGCCATTCAGTTCGTAACTAAGCAGAAGGTAAAAAGACAAACTTACCTGACCTGGCAACTGGGACCTCAACATCCTGGTTTATTAAATTATGCAAAAGTTCAAACAGCATTGGTATAAACCTGATAAGGTCAAACAGTCTTATCATGTCAAGAAAATATTTATATACTTTGTAAATTATGAAGATTATATTCTTGGATTTAGAATGCTGAAGGTACTGAGTCACCTCATCATGTTATGAAAATTAAGGCCCAATCACCAAACTACGTTTTAATCTCCTAAACCACACAAGAATTTGAGCTATAGGCAATGTAAGGCTCAAATCCTCAGTCACCTGTTCATTAAGCAATAGCTGATCTTGTCCAGATCTGCAATTATAAATTATACAGTGGTCGTGCTAAGCAGCTTTATTTCCTCTAAGGTAATTTATTTACAATCCAGGATCATCAGCAATGCTGTCCTTGTGATACTTAAATGCATTTGTAGATTGTTATATTCTAAAATACAGTAGAACTGAAATACCATTCCCATTGTTATATTACCCATAATGCCATCAGGGCATGATACATAGCTATGAATATATGGCTTTTCTATCAACTGCTGAACAGACTAATGAACTTAAAAATGCTTCCTATCAGTGCATTTTTTCCCAGAAAAGAATCTCACACTTATTGTTTATCATGAAAATCTGATGGCGTGTCTCTGAGAATGTCATTGTCTGCTATAGCAAAATAATCATAGTATTTCTGCTCAAATAGAAAAAAGGAAAATGATTCGTTATTTCAGAAATTATTTTACTGTCAGTCCAAAAAATAGATGAAAGCTTCTTACAATATACAAGGGAGAGCGAGGCTTATCTTACTATTTAAGGTTATGTGTTAAAGAGAAAGAAGTTCAAACATCACATTTTTAGCTCAGCAGAGGTCATGCAGTTACAGCTTTCACCTTTATAGTTTCTTGGATGTGACTGTTCAACTATTTTCACTACAGAGTGTTACCTGTCCACCTGATGTTAAATGAGATCCGGAGATTGTTCATTTTCCACAGAGAGCCTACGTGGCATTCTGTCCTGGCTCAATGACAGACAGCTACTCCCTGGCAGTTCAAACCCAATCCTCTTCACGTTACACCTTCCCTGCAAATGGTCATGTAACGCCACTGAATTCAGTGAGAAGTTACTTCTGATTAGACCAGTATATATGTGATGAGAATACTCCTCTGTATCTCAGTGCATCTGTTTTACAAGAAGCTGTGAACATATTAAAAATTGTCCTACTGAACAGGTTATGTATGAGCAACCTATGTAATGCTGCAACAGCATATCCCACCTAGGCCTGTTGTATCATAAACACAAAGCAGTTATAGGAGTAGAGGATATCTAAATTGGTAAAACTCTGAATTTAAAATAAGAAATAGCGGGATCAAGTTTACCTTGAGCATATGCAGACACAGTAACGAGCAATTTTTAAAAGATAAAAATTGCTTTCCTTGACAATAAAGTTATGAGTAATAACTAAAAAAGCAAAAAAGAGAACATACTTTCTATCTTCTATTAGAGATCAGAACTGAAATGAAAGATGTTGGAGTTATACAATTAAGTATTGATTTTGTTGATCTATATTTAATTCTCATAGCAATTTCATTGTTTTTACCCAATAGTGTTTTGCAGTTATACTTCACTTGAAGCAATGCTCTTCTTGCTTTTTTTGTTAATCTAAAAACTAAATTGCCCAATGCATGAGAGACATAAATAAAGTTCATTTAATTCTTTTGTGTAACTGATTCTGAGCCCTTTAAAGTGCTGGTTAACTAAACTTAGACAGGTGGAAAATACATTTATCCTGCAGAATGGTTCACTGCTTATTCTGGGCTCTGGCGTGCCTTAGAAGCATAGCCTGACCCCAAGACAGTCAGGGCTTCTGCCTGTTACCACATAGAAGAAATGGCCTTGCTGTTGCTTTCCTTCCTGCACATGAGTGTGGGATCCTTTGTGCCCGTGAACCAGCCCATCTTTCCCTGCTCCTTTCTATTACACCTGCAGAGTCCTTGTGCCATTCAGAACAGCTACAGCTGTGACTGGTCCTTGATCACACAGCACTGGAAAGGCATTCTACCCACATGCAACCTCTCATTTTTAAAGTTTACAGAAAACCTAATTTGATGTATTAATGTAGAAATAACACCTATTTATAATGTATCTGTATAACTGCAGGCTAGTTTTGTTTTCCTAATTTGCTGTGCTTGAAGTGACATGCCAGATTTTATTACATCACTAATGGGTTTTAGTTATTTCCTTTAGGATGTTGCCAACAAGGAAACATTATTCTGATTCATGACTCATGAGTTTATTTAAAAGTGATGTGACTCATGATAAATGTCTGTATAATGTCAGATGAAGTTTCTCCTCTCCTGACAACTAGTCACTGCTCTCAGGTGGTACAAGGCATGCCACACTGACCAGCTAAGACCTAAAAAGGACAACTGTATGTCCAAAAAATATCCATAACTTATTTCTGAATTGCCTCTTGTTGTAGTAATAAATTTTGCTACAATTGTTAGAATTAGTTTTCCCTTTAATTCTTGATGTATCATAGGTATACTGTTCACTACACTGTATATCTTTTGCCAGTAGGTTTCACTGATGGGCTTCAGTTCCCTTCAGTTTCATTTGACACAATGATTTTGCTTAGAATTTGTAGAGAACACTTTTATTCCCTGCAGTTTCTCTAAAATATTTTATAAACTGTTATCTCTATATTAAATGAGAACCTAGGGTGTGACTAAAGTAGGATTGTAGTCTAGGTTGTGCTTGTAGTGTATAAAAAATTACAGACACATATATGCAGAATATACCAGTGAACTTAGCCCTGGTCCTGTGGTGTAAATCTATCCTTCAGTAGGATAGCCAAAATCCTACTCTTATTGTGATGCTTCACACAGACTGCTCTGTGCTGCAAATTCTCCAGGAGTCTGTTCTCCTCCTGCCCAGGAGTCAAAATTGGCTCCATTTGAATCAATAGGAGTTTTATCACAGACCTTACTAACACCAGTATTGAGTCCTGCAGCCCCAAGTCTGTACTAAGTGGTCACATTCAATTTATCTAAACAAAAGCTGTGAAGTGGGGAAAAAACACAGAAAAAGAAACATCATTTATTCTGTCATATGATAAAATACTTTAGGTTTAGTACTCTGAAGAGCAAAAAGTGCTAGCGTGTTATTGATACCATGGCTGAGAATTTTCTCTTCTGGCCTACAGAAAAGCAAAACAACTCTTTCAGTATTTTAAATGAGGGCAAAGGGAAGAACATTTTAAACTGAAATTGTGAAAAATTTCTATTGAAGGGTCCTAAATTTGTGTTCATTCCCATTACCAAGGGTTATATTCCTCTATCTCAGAAAATATTATAATTACAGATATTGAAGATCTTGGTTTGAACTGTCATCTAAAGTCAGAATCCAACATAACATCCCCTAAAACCTTTTAGACTGAAGATTAATTAATGAACCAAACAGAAAATTTTCATTTACTAAGACTTTAGGATCTCCTGTTGCTTTACTTAAGTCTGCTTGAAACATTTACTAAAAATACTAATCTAATCCATGCACAGTCAGCTTATGAAATATGACAATATCAGAGCATAAACAGTCATTGCACTGGCATTTCAATTTTTAGTTAACTAGCCATAAAAACAAGCAATCAAGCTATGTAACAAATTGCCTTTCTCTTGCCCAAGATTTCCAAGGAGAAACAGCACAGCATGCACAACATTTGACTGACTTGGAACTTGAATTCTTCAAAAAATTCTAATGACCCTTTAGAACTGTGTATGCAATGATCCACAGCATCCATACTTCTGCCCAACTTACATTTTCAGTGTGCTTAAAATGCCATTTCATTTTCTATCTAAAACAAAATATTAATGTCTTGGATTTACAGTAATTTACTGATTCAGTGTTTGACATCTGATGGCCCTACCAAAAATGACAAATGGCTTTGCACTGTGATGGCTTATCTCAGAATCCTTGAATCTTATCTGTCCGAGAGGTTATTGAATGTTGATTGTAAAATGTTGAATGCTATCCCGTATTTCTATGGTAATATTGTCTGTAAGAGGAGTTAGTTACTCAGATTTTGAAACACCCTGTATATGAACAGCAGGTCATTTTTATTGAGCAGCTCCCTAATGATTCCTTGGTCAGAGCTCTGATTGCAAATACCAGTAGCTAACAAAGGGATAAAATTGCTCTGGTACAATCCTACTGTGCGTTTTTAATATAATGTGCTAATACATTGTCCGGTGTTCCCACGGAATTGCACCACTTCACCGAGTAGGCCTGGCCAATATCTGATTGATTCTGGTCTGTGGGGATCGGCCCGGTTCAGTATAATTTCCTGTCTTGCTGCTTTCTTGTCTATTAGAGATGGTTTGGGTCTGTGAAAATCAATAGCCTTGCACATGCAAAATGTGAGGTTATTCCCTAGCAAGTTTGATTTGCATCCTTGATTTATGGAAAATGTTGTTTTATCCTCTGCACCTTTTTTTTTTTTTAAACTCTACTTAAACAAATACCTGTTTAAACATACCCCCCAAAGTATTTGTACAGGAGAAAATGTAAAATACTGTGAGCATGCTAGAGAAATTTAACATGTGCATAGCCAGGGTCTGATACTTATGACATTAGTAGCACTTAACTATTACGTAAATGGAGTCCTATTTGTCTCAGCAGAATCATTAAAGTTCTGATTTACCCTAAAATGGACACTAATGTTCTATTTAATCATAACAGATATTTAAGTGTCTAACAGCCTATTTCCTTCCACCCTGTGAACTTTGGAAAGATGGTAATTAATGGTGTACAATAGGATAACTTTATTTTTATAAGAAATATGTTTCTAATATTTCCCTCACTTATTACAGAAATTGAAGCAAACCGAAGAAACAAAAGAAGATTCCCAGAATAGAGTATCTAAAATCTCCCTGGAGTCTCTCAATAAATTTAACAGCAATAACGTGCTTTTATTAGAAAAAGAGAAGAACTGTCTGAACAAGGTTGAAGGACAAAGGGAAGAAAATGGGAAGAAAGAAGAAGCTTCCTTAAATAGCTCGGGTCAGCACGAAGTGGACAATTTGGAATCCTTGAGTGATTCCCTGTATGATAGCTTCTCCTCTTGCGCCAGCCAAGGCTCCAACGATGTGTAGAGACACTTCCCAGTGGGCTGCAACCACAGCACATAACGGAGCTGAAGGTGGGCGAGGAGTGAGGGGGGGAAAAGAGACAGTTGTTGAAAATTCCCCCTCTGGATCGTGGCACTCATGGCAGGGTGTTCTGACTTCCCACCACACAGCAATAAGGCAGGGAGGCGGCGTGGTGGTGCGTGGGACTCAACGCTGAACACAGAGAGCGCTTACACAGAATAAAGTCTTAATTTTGCACTTTTGTGAATATTTGTACAGTTGTAAATACCTTGGGAAAATATATTTGTAGGGATACACGACAGCAATAAATATTAAATTGGTGCTATGCTCCTGTAATGGCAGATTACTAACTTTAAAAAATTGGTGTTAATATTAACAAGAAAAGTTAGTAGATTTTTTAAAAAAGATTTATAATTGTTCTAGTCTTAAGACTGTATGTAGAAACACTGCGTTACCATAAACCTGAGCCTGCCAGACTGTCTGTAATAAACTTTCATGGACTCTGTTTTACAAAACGTTTTATTTTTTACTTTCAGTGCAATTCCATACAGGTGTTCTAGGGAGACATGCATTTCAGTTATTACACCTTCACAACAGGTGTCTTATTTCAAAAGGGTTTTGACTTTTGACATGGCAAGAAAATGAATAGATTAAAAGTCTTGATACTGCTGGCATTGGCTTCATCAATCATGCACATAACTGTTTGAAAGATCAGGGTCAAAGCAATTCACTGCTGACACAAACGGGAGTCTTGTAGGAATGAGAACTACATAAACTGCCCTGTGCTTCTGACTGCAACATAGTTTTTCAACTTCCACCTCCTCTGTACTCATTTGCCATCAAATAATGAATGTACCATACCATGTTATCTTTTGTAGTCTCTGTTTGGTCTTAATTAAATTCTGAATACTAAAATTATTTTTTAAAAACCGAAACAATTCATGTTTGTGTCACACTGCAATAATATGTTGGTGCTAACCAGTACTTGTTCAAACATATCTAGGAGCAGGGCCTGGTTTGGGTGTTTTTTGTTTTTTCTACGAAGGTTGTTTATATGTAAGGGAAAGTCTATTTCAAAGGTTCTGTGTATTTTTTCTAGATGTGAAGTATTTATAACTGCTTTTTGTACAGCAATTGTAAACTAGATATATTTGGGGTATTTCTAGACTCTACAGTTTCTTTAGCACATGCCTGTTAATCTTTGAAATATTGTATGATCAGTGTTAATATTTTGTGCAATTTGTTATATTTTAAGGAATTTCTGCCGTAAACTTTCATCGTCTTTTTTGACTTTTAAGAAATTTTCATTGAAACATCTTTCGTAAATAAAACTTTTCTTGCGCACGTGTGTCTGCAGAGGCTCTTTGGGAAGGGGATGGTGTGACACCCTGAACGTGCGGGTGCGCACAGGGTGGGAATCAGCGTAGCCAGCCCAGGGAGGGTACGGGGAGTACCCCCCGAGCCGCCCCCGCTCCGGGGCAGGCGGGGTTCGGGCATTTAGGGGAATTCGTGACACGGGAATTGTAAACAGCGATTTAAACTTAATTCAGACTCTTCATCGCAGTAAGGCTGTGAAACGATCACGGAGATATTACGTGGTTATCCGGGGAGGAGACGAACCACCCTCTCGGGCTGGGTCGGAACAAGGCGGAAAGGCCCCTCTCAGCATCGACGAGCGGAGCATCCTGGGCTGCCTCTGCCGCTTCCCTCGCCCTTCCCTCCCCCGAGGCGGGCTGTGCCCGGCACTCCGACGGCTCCTCGCCGTTCCCGCCGCCTCAGCCCGCCCCATTCCGCCCCGCCAGAGAATCCTACTGCCCGAGCCCCCCCCCCCCCCCCCCCCCCCCNCGTTTGCGGGGGACGAGCGGCGCCTCGCAGCGGGGCCCGACCCTGAGCGCTCCGGCTGCCACCTGTGGGCTTCGGGCGGGCGGGGACACGGAAGGGACCGGGGCGAGCGGAGCCACCGCGCGGGGTCTGTGCCCCGCTCCCGGAGCGGAGGGGAGGGCGGGGGGCGCGAAC